>VZRR01011455.1:243178-262547 GCA_013398015.1 Oreocharis arfaki
ACAAAAAAAAATAGTATGTATATTTTCAAAAATATTTTTAGCAAGTTTTTTTTTAAAAAAAAAAAAAAAAAAAGAATATAAGAGTTTCGAGAGCTGTTGCACTTTCAGTCAATGCAGATTTGCTGCTGTTTAAGAAGACTTCTTCCTTTCGTATGTGATTGTTCTAAATGCCCTGTTTGGGAACAAAGTAACATCAGAGTAGCTCACTTGAAAAGCTTGAAAGCAATCCTTCAGTTTGAAAATGAAATAATAATTTCTACTGAATGGAATTCTTAAATTAATAATCACCTGCTATTAAAATAATATCAGTAGATAGCATCTCGGCCATCTAATTATTTTATAACTTATTACATAGGTCATGCAAAGTGTAATTTATTATTAGTTGTATTGCTTTCTTTTGTGTAGAAACAGTGCATTAGAATAATTTATAATTAGAATATGACTATATTACAAGGAAAAAAAATAATAAACATTACTGCTGAAGTATTTCTGTCTATTCCCTGATAGGCTAATCTGGGGCTATCAGTCTCAATATTACATAGAATTTTAACTCATTCCTGTAACCTCAACTTTAAAACCTTTCAAAGAGCATAATGTATTTCTGTAAAATGTTATTTTTTTTAATGTGTTCTTTTAAAATCCTTGCTTACTAAAGTGATTTTTTTTGTTTGTTTGTTTGTTTTGTTTTGTTTTGTTTTGTTTTTTGAGACTGGTGGGTCCTAAAAGCATATTGAACATTTACGGAATATATTTTCTGGTAGTGGAGAAGAAGAGCGGAAAAAAGACAAGGAATGAGCAACTGAACAAGAAATATAGGTAGATAGATATAGATACATATCTTTTAATGCTTTTTTGGGGGAAAAAAATACCTCCCTGAATATATATAAATTTTTCATGACTTGTAAAACAAAAATTTCAGTATGCCTCTTGTCTTACCTTTTTGTGATCAGTAAAATGGTTCAATTATCATTTCTCCCCATGAAGTGACTAGCCTACAGTTAAATGCTATGAACAGTCCTCATCCTTCATGACTGAGAATTCCCTCCTGCTATTAGTATCTGTCAACATGCATGATTGTTTTTGCTCTGAAAGTCTTGGTAGAGTTCCTCATTAATTAGTTTGTGTACAAACATGACTACCTCTGCCAGTGGGAATAATGAGAAGCCATTAAAGGTAAAACCAGAGAAAATCTGACTAAAGTAGATGAATCTTCATTACACTCTCACCATATGACCTTTATCAACATCTCAAGCTTCATTACATACACAAGGTTGTTGCGTCAGATTGGTAGTGATAGTTTCAAACACCCATTTTTTAGTTGTATGGATATGCAGATCATCTTGCTCCTCTTGGATTCTGCTTTTCACCAGAATTTATTCTATGTGTTTTAAAAGTTCCTTTGCATAAACAAGGAGTGAGAAGTAACACTGATACATAGATGTGGGTGATAATGTGCACCTGATTTTTCTAAGTTCCAAGTGGACAAATAATGTAATAACCAATGGATTTGTTATGATCAGTTCTTAAATTTTAAAGGTGCCATGCCTTTTCTTCGTGTGGACTCTGACAGACATTCTCCTTGGTGCAATACGAAAGAGAAAGAAAACTATTTCCTTCAGGAAGTGTAAACAGTTTGACCGAGGCAAGTGCCAATGTAATGTCATGGTTGTTGTGCTGGTATTTCCTTCAAGTAATGGGTGTCCATCATTGCTATTTAAAAGGTTACCTTGATAACCCCAAGGAAAAGTTGTCTGGTAGGTTTCAGCTGACCTGTATTAAGCTGTAAGGGTCACCAAGAAATTGGTTTCTGCTCAGACCTAGGAGTGCCTGTTCCTATGTGATTTTTCCAAAAGTCATTTTCCACAGAGATTGCAAGACAAGTGACTTCTGTACCATGTTGTTGCAGTCGAGGCACGGGCAACACAGAAAAAAATGGAGGTCCGAGTCAGAGCTCCGGTTGAGGGAAATGATAAACCCCCCCTTTTATTTAATTACAGGCAGGCCTTATATAATCCCTGCNGTTTTCCACACAGATTGCAAGACAAGTGACTTTTGTACCATGTCACCTGAAAAGTGTTGGTTTCTGGATGTTTTTAGCTTAGCAGCATAGCATATGTTGTTTCACTGATGATAGTCCTCAAATAATTCTTTTAACTGAGATTTTTCCTGTATCTGAGGGGAAGACCTGAGTGTCATCATTCTTAATTTGACTTTTCTTTGAAACTGGACCTATTGTGCATGGTCCTATGAGATCAGCTATTTGGTCATGCAGAGTATTTGGGAGTAAATTTGTCAGTATCTTGTTGACCACAGAGTCCCCTCCCCACTTCTCTGTTGTTCTATGGTAGTTGTTTGCAGCATAATACCTGCGGCTTCCAGTCACCTGCCCACGCACAGGGAGCTAATTCTTTGTTTATCTCCATTGCAATAATACTTGTGTTACTGGGGGGTTCACATAAGTGCTTGTCCTAAATAACTTCTGTGTTGGAATAAGAAAGTAGCTCAGAATAAATCCCAGACAGATTGAGGCAGAGGAACTATGTCTGGGAATTTCCAGGTTGGTTCAAATTCCTTAAGTCAAGCGTCCTTAGATCCTGCTCAGTTGGGGAGTGGGGGTGGCAATTCACACCAAAACAAAGGATATATTAAAAAGAACAGATTATACTAGGGTAGGTTCTTGTTTTGTTTTGTTTTGGGTTTTTTTTTTAATTTGTATTTTGTTTTTTTTGAAAAGTGGGGAGGTTCTTTTGTATGGTGGGTTTTTTGTGTGTGCAACTGGAAGGGGAAGAGGAACACTGAGACTGTATCAGTTCTGTTGCAAGAGGACTCTGCTCCTTTCTTTCGTGGGAGGGTTGGCAGATTGCTGCTTCTGAGTGGCAATGGAAGTCTTGAGTATTGCTGAGCTGACATCCCTGGCTCCTTGAGGCTGAGATTCAGACACCCCTGGACTGGTTAACTTCTCCTCCTGAAAGAAGCAACCAAGATGTGTGGATAAGGAGGCTCCTGATAGTTCTGGAGAAGTACCTGCAGCACAGTGGTTAAGGAGTGGGTCGTGGTATCCTGTGTTAGGATTGCAGCAGTGCTGTGCATGCTCCACGAGGAGATCCTGCAGTGCTGTGACCCACAGCTGCAGGGATGCCACACTGTGTTCTCTGCTAGACTTGACAGTGCTATTGCAAGTGTCAGGGGATGCAAAGAAGATTGGACCCCACAGGTTCTTGCCAGGATATTTGTGCTTGTGGTCAGGAAGAGCCCAGTGGTCTGGGATCACAAACACTCTTTTTCTTTCATTTTAGAGTAAGAGTTTGCAATCTACTAATTGTTCCTAGAAAAAGCTAATGGGCAATATTTAGTTGGAGACTCTTCTGTTAAACTGAATAGTTGTACATAATTCCTTTTGTGATTCCCTCCAAGAATTTCTCTTTATTGCAGCATTAGACAAGTTGGTATGATTGGTCCTCAGTCAAATCTCCTTGTAAGAATTGTGTGTTTCAGAGTATGTACACTTGTTCAAACGTGCCATGAGAAACTCAGTAAAAGCATACTACTCTTTGCAGCGGAGTTATGGCATCGGGCTCTCATCATGCTTTGAGCATCAGGTCCTTATTGGGAACAAGAAATTACAAATACTTTTATCTTGTTTTTAGGCTCCTTTTTTTTTGTTGTTGTTGGCTTTTTTTGCTTAAGTGCACGCTGTAAAGAAGGGCTTTGAAGAGTTGGTCTTTTGCTGGACTGATTATTTTTTTTACTGAAGGCTTAGTTGCAATGTTTAAAAATTTATTATTCCATTAATAACCAGCCATTCTATTTTGACATCTCAAATCGTCATGACTTATCTGTTGAATTAGATCAATTTACATTCAAATGCATTTCCACTGTAGAGTTGTATTCATCTGCATTGTATTAGAAGCTTCACTTTGTCAAGGCACCCTTTTAGTGTTTGAAGAAATAACTGTTAAAATGAGTTAGCAACTTTTCAGTGTCATCTTCAGGAAGTGTTAACTCATTGATTCTTTTTCCTCAAATTGCTACTTCATTAGGTAAAAAACTGTTAAGGTCTCTTATTTTTGATATTTTCAAAACACTGATGTTGTCTGGGCTTACCTCCCTTTGGATTTTGGAATAATCTTAGTAAATGGTGTCATAAATTCAGAAATTAGAAAAAAAAAAAAATTGCAGCCCACATTTTGCTCTAATTTGGGAAGAAAAAAGAGCAGTTACAAATTCCATAATATGGTAAACTAGATTTTGTTTCCTACCTAGCTAATAGAAGTTTATGCATGCTCCTCTGTCTTTTCCCAGTTGTGCACAGAAGTTTCTTCTATTTCATCTTACTTTTCTGTCAGCAGTTACCCCTATTATTGCTTTTGTTTGTTTAGAAATGCCCCTACTCTAACAGTTTGATTCCCCAAAGAGGTGAAATAATATTCAAAGATACAATTTGAAGGCCTTGTAAGAAGTTGTAATTAGTGTTTGTTGATTAGATTCCTCAAGTGGTGTCTGGTTAATATGCAGAACTTGATGCATGAGCAGTCGAGCTTCTGAGCTTGGCCATAAGGAGTTAAGAATGTGAAGCACTTCTGTGCAGATTGCAAATTGGCTGTTGCTAATTCTCCTGTCTTCACCAGTTGATGTAGTATCAATTAGCAAATATAGGTTTTAATGCTGCCTTTAATATTCATGATTCTTAATTGTCTTTGTTAATTGAGAAGAAACACTCTGGTGCACAATGCTTGACAGGTAAGAATTATGATCTGCTGCTTGTGTTGGCAGTTGTCCAGAGAAAAGTAGGTTACTGATACACAAGTATGTGCGAGCATATTACCCACAGATTTGTTCTTTTGATGGTGAATTTCCATGCTTTTGATAGACCAGCTGAATAAGGGAGCAGCTGATGGTTACAGGTAGAACATCCAAATAATTCGTTTTGAGGAATCAGTTTGCAGGTTCATATAGAAGAAAGATGGTTTTAGGAACTGTTATCTTAAATAATTTTGAGTGTTGCAGAAATCACTGAGACCGAAACAATGGAGTGTTGCACATGGTGAAATTATCTGGTCAAATTTTATTAATTTTTTTTTTTCCAAATATGTCAGGTTTGATTTTTATATGTTTTTCTTTGAACTTAATATATTTTCTTTATGAGGTTGTATAATTGGCTTTGTTTGAAATATTCTTACAAGTAAACTATATTCATTTAAACAGTTCCAAAGGCCATTTTCTTACTTTCAAACAGTTAAAACTATTGCTTTAAATAAGTAATAGAGATGACTCTAAAGACTATGAAAGAGATAATCTAACATAAAAACAAAATAAAAAAAAAAAGCAGAAACACTTGAGGTTCAGCTGGAAAAGTGACTCAGAGGTACTCACTAAAACTAATTTTTTAAAGTTTGTTTGCTTTTGAAAGAGACTTAAGAACTTGGCTTATTTAAATGCTTTCAAAAATTTGGGCTCAGCTCAATAATGCTAAAAATTCAAGGAAACTAATCATATAGCAAGTAAAAACTCATAAAGTATGATTGATGCTTTCTTTAAGTAATATTTCTAAATGAGGCTTTCAGTCATTTATATTCAAAGGATAGATTCTTAACTGGAAAAGGTGGTCATTCTGGTTCTGTTAGGAGCAGAAATGGCTTGATTTTTAAATGTTAATTAAAATTAAAATCTTAATTTTTCATGAGAGCTGTAAAATAAATTGAACTGGAAGTGGCTTACACAGAAAATGAGAGTTATCAGTTAATTTTATTGTCCAAGATTTGGCATATTGGCTGATGCCAAAAGTGAGTCTCACTTACAATTTCACTTTTGCTTGTGTCAGGGTTAGCCTGTAGAAATTACAGCAGCATTGTGTGGCATGAGCTGCTCTGTACCAGATGGACTTCAGAGAGATAATGGAAGAAATATTGCTTCCAGCTTGGCGAGTGTTGCATGGACTAAGCTGCCCAGCTGTACACCATGGGCTTCTGTGGAGGATATTGGAGCAGGAATCTCATGCTTTGTAGGGTTCATGGATTGTTGTTGGGAGAGCTTCATTCTCCACCCTTGCACAGCAACTTTTTGTGAGGTACAGATAGCCATATTGCTGGCTGGGACTGCCTCTAGCTGATGTTTTGTTGTTGTAGAACTTTACACTTTCATGGTTATGCTACAATTCTATAGTATTCTCTAATCAGAACAGTTAAAAGCCTCCAGAATGAAGGATTGTTTGGAAAATAAACTTAGAATAAAAGATGCTGATTAATAAAGATGCATAGGAGCAGGAATTAATCCTTCCCCACAGACTCTCCAAATGTAACTGTGCTCAGATTGCTGGTAGCAGTAGCCCAATTGTTGAGGGACTACCTGTCCACCAGTTTTAGAAGGACATTTGGAGAGATTTGGGTTCATGGCTGCTCCTTGTGACGTATCCATGACTGCATCTGCACGATGACACAGCCAATCTGGAGATCCTGTATGAGGAAAATGACTGGGGAAGGGAATGCTGGGCGGAAGTTGGTTTACGGCATGACGTTATGAATTTACTAGGAACAAAATACAGGAAGGTTGGGTACTTACAAGCCTGGACCTATATATTTGTTAGAGTTTTTTGTGGTTAGAATATTTTATTTTTTGTTGCATGCCTATATACATTTCTTTGTCGAAGCTCACCTGTTACGTTAGTGATCGTGTAGTGTGAAGCGATATATCAGCCTAGGGAGATTATGGTTGTACTCCAGTGGAAGATTGCTCTGTGCATGTAGAAATATCAAACTGACAGCTCTATGTATTATATGTATTCTCAGCTGGATCATCAGTAATTGAAAATATGTGACTGCTACAGAAATAGGATATCAAGGGCATCACAGTATCAGGCTTACCTGGAAACACTTCAACCTTTGAAAATAGTCCGGTCTTCACCACCCTGAGAATTACTCTGTGTCCTGAGTTTTTCCAAAATCAGTGTTACTTTGCCCATTTCCAGTGCCAGAATATAATGAATACATACATAACAAAATAGCCCCAGCATCCCTCACAGAGTTATTGCCTGAAATCTGCTGAACTTTTTCTCTTTATTTAGGGACGAGAGAAATTACTGTTAGGTTAATGTACTGAGAATTCAGATGTTCTGGTTCATAGACATAATCTGATTGTGTCTGGTGGAGGGATTTTTTTTTTTTTTTTTAATTGGCAAAGGTTTTTATGTTTATTAATACTGTTTTCTGGCAGATTAGAAATCAGAGACCATTATTTTGTGTTGCACCTGTTATGAGCTGAAAACTGTTGAAACCAGATGCACTTCAAAATCTCTATCAGTTGGGTAGGCCGTGACTGTTTCATCTAAACCTTTTCTTTATGCTACAGGTTTTTAACAATAGTTGGTGTTAGCAGTGTATTGATGCACTGTGTAGCAATGCCTGGTACACTTGGAAGTACCATATTAGAGAGACTTCTTCAGTTGATACTTATTTTAATTGAAAGACAGCGATACCTGAAGGGGTATATTTTTTAATATGGTAGTGAGCATATAGTTTAAATTGGGAAAGATAAGTTCTACAATGCTGTTTAAAAATTGTCCATGGTTTCTGAAGGATTCTTTGAATCCCCTTAATACTTTCAATATGTTCAAATTTGTATATTAATCATATGATTATACTGGAATTGTCATGGCTCTTTTAACACTTGCTGCTTCTGTGAGCTTCGAATTGATGTAGAAACAAAGTGAAGTCAAAAGTGACCTGAACAGGAACCAAGAGGTGACATTTCTCCTAAACTGTGAAAGCAGAGTCTTGTTAGTAGTCTGCTATCACTTCCATCATTGCAACTTCATGTCTCGGCGAGATGTGATGACTCAGGGTTATTATAGTTGTCAGTTCAGTACTGGAGCAGAACAGCTTCAAAAATGTCCTATTAACCTATCTCATAACCCAGTGCCAAAACACTTTCATCATCTAGTCTATTCCAACGCGTTAATACAGCTAAAGATTTATCGTTTTATTACTCAGTGCACAAAAGTCAAATGACTTCTTTGGTGTCAAAATAAATTTCCCAGAAATCATTTCCCAAATCACCTCTTCCCATTTCTGTGCCTCCTACTAACTAGAGTTTCTAACCAGTCTGATTTTGGAAGGGTCCTGTGCCTTTTTATTGATACATGTACAATTGCCAGTAGCCTCTCTCTGGTCAATAATACTTTTTTTTTTATTCTAATGACATTAAAATTTTAATGGCTTCCCATGGGTCTCTTCTTGGTAATTATTCTTATGTGTTTCTATGATTTCTGTAATATTTTAATATTAAAAAGAAGTAGAGCTAGTATTTCTTCTATTCCTATGGGTAAATTAATGTAGAAGTTAGAAAATTTAGTTTAATGCTGAGTGGTCTCCAAATAAATTTAAAAAGCCGTGCGGTGAGGCATAAAGATATTTGTTTGTAACTTCTGGTTGCTATTTCACTTGGAGTAAAGACAGATCAGCTTATACTAGAGCTACTAATTAAAAAACCAGTCATGAATGTAGAACAGAGATAAGTAATAAGATGTCCCAGAAGGTGATAAGATTTAAAGGTGACCTTAAATGGCCAGGTAGAATTGGCAAATTGTTTTATTTGGATATCAGTTGCTTTTGTCTTCTTCCTCTGCCCCTGAACACTGGGTGATTAGGAGCATGCATATAGAATAAATTTCAATAATGATTTAATAAATTTAGCATTGCTTATTTGCCACTGTGCCTCTAGTTTGAGATGGAATTGCATTGCTAAAATATTGTAGCATGAACTGATACTACAACCTATGTTACTGCTGTTCACAATTAGAGTCAAGGTAGAAATTACTCTTTGTTGTCTAAAAGCAGAAGTAGTTAACTATGTATATTTTATAATGATTCATTGTCTTACGAACATTCCATATGGAATGTTGGTATTTTTCTTACTTAAGCAGTAATGCTTCTGAATACTTGTATTTTTTTTTAAGGCAGTTGAATCACATTAGGATTCATACATTAGTATGAGTAAGAATTGTTTTCTTTGTAGTATAGTAGAGACTGTTGGATACATGCTTTATGAAATGACATGAATTAAGAAATTCAGACTGGGGAAATCCTGTTAAAGAGAATGCATAAGGATTTGGGTATAGCAATGGTCAGAATGTAATTCCTTTATCTCACAAAAAACTTTTACGACTTATACTTTGTTCGTTTCTCATAAGGACAGAGCTAAGGATTTCTGGAACTTTATTTGAAAACTGAGAGTAAGCACTACTTTGTGCAGGCTTTCTGGTAGCTCACCCAGCTTCTCTTCCCAGCATTGCCTCATCTGAATCATGGTCTCATGCCTCAAACTTGTCTGGCCAACTGGTAACGTTATCTCCTAGGAAAAAACCAAATATTTTCTCAATCAGGGTGAGAGACAGACAGGCTCTCTTGCCCAAAGCTGAAGAATCTCCTGAGAGACAAGGCTGGCTGAGGTTCAGGTCCCTGCTCAGAAGATTTCATAGGACAGTCTTGATGGCCCTGTCCTCAAGCAAAGAATTACCTTCTCGTAATAGGAACGCTGTCAAAACCAACTAGCCCTAGAGCATTTCTTTAAGTGAGTAAATCATTGTGTTCTGACATGCAAACATCAAAACTGTGGACTTAGGTTTCTAATTGGCTCCAGACAGGGATCACAGTGAACCAGCAATTAAACACAAGCTGTCAGTGCACTCCTGTAGGTTGGAAGCGTAATCCCCGTGTGTACAGGCAGGGAAATTGTCAGAAGAGGCTGGGAGATGACTGCTGCTGTGAATAACAAGGATGAAGGAGATCACCCATCATCTGCTCTGCCAGTACATCTCGTCCAGGTCGCTAGTGAGACTGGCACAGAGCACACGCTGCCTGTCAGGTTTCCAAAGGATGTTAGAGAAGGCAAGCGCCAAAATAATGAACTGAAGAAACTTCAGACAAGTCCCTGGTTACTTTTATTTCAGTGTAGGAGAGGGTCTAGGTAGCTCATACAACACAGAGGGAGATTCTGAACAATAATTGGATTTTTCCTTTTAGAAAGTTAGGCAAAAAAGGAAGGACAGGAATTACTTTTAAACAGTGGATATGTAAAAGATTTTTATTTTATTATGCAACAAAAAAATTGCATAATAAAAAAAATGAAAGCAATAATGAAGAGTTGGTTTAATTTTTTTTTACTTTGAGGTGTTTTCAATTTATTAACAACTGTTTTCTGAATGTTATATTTCAGCCAAACATGAATTATTTGGCTCATTTTATATATAAGTTGTTGAAACCTAATGACCTGTGTGCAGGTGGTATTAAATGATCAAATGGTCACATCTGGCTTAAAGCTCTAAGTCCACTTAATGGCTGAATTACATAATTACACCAACAGTTGACTGTTGATTCTTTTCAAAAGAGCTATTAATGTTTTTGAATGGAAGGTGGGAACCCACCTTCTCATCTCTGTTTTGCTCCTCTTTAACGTGGCTTCAATTTCAAAGATTAACTTTAATACTGCTCCTTGTACTGTTGGTTGGAGAGCATTACCAGATTTTGTGTGGGATTCTAATTCCTTTTCTTATGTTGGTAAGTACATTTTCACCTTGGTTGATTGTATGGACTTCCAATTTTTATGGTAATGTTTGCAAAACAGTGCCAGTAAAGGCAGCAGTTTCTAGGCTGTTAGACTACTTCAGGCTGATTGCTTTTGCTTGCTTATTTTCAAGAGTCTAAAGTTCTGCATCTAAAACGTCTGAGACATTTCACAGAATATGGTGATGAAGAAAAAAAGATTTATATTTTTCTGCCCTCTCTTTCCCTTGGTGACACAAAGTCTTCCCAGTCAAGTTCCAGCACTCCCTGAGGAAAAACAGTGCTCCAGAGAATAGGTTTGATGTAGAAAGTCTACATCTGCTCAGTAAAGATTTGTTAGTATTCATCGATGATTTGGGCTGCAGGAGTCAGGCTGTGCTTTACTTGTCACTTTTTTGTAGCAGCAGGCACTGCTGTGGTGTTGTCTCTAGGTAGAAAATGAGGGTTTCTCCCGCAAATCCCTGAGCTGCAGTCCGTGTGATGGGAGGAGTGACAGCTGTTTTGGTGAAAAAGACATCAGGTGGGATGCAAGTGGGAGTTGGTGACTGCTGAGGAAGGAAAAGTGGATTGGGCAAAAGAGATCACCAAAGCACAGCCCTTCCTTTCCAGAAAAGCAGGATCCTGCAGAGAAAACAAAGGCGTGTAGATTGCTGTTCACTTTTGACACAGCTTAGCTTTTTCATGTCTAAATACTAAATCCTGTTTCAATGTGACCTTTGTAACACCTATCTATCAATGGTTTGAATTTCAATTAGCTGAAGACTGCTGCTTTAAAATAGCAAATGAGAGCAAGGCTGTGTTACAATAAACATCAGTCACTGTCAGGGATACCTGGAGTAGGTGCCTATATTTCATTAGCCATACAGGGAGTGGCTGAGGTCACTTGGTCTGTTCAGCCTGGAGGGGACTGAGGTCAGACCTCATCAGAGTCTACAACTTTCTCGTGAGGGGAAGAGGAGGGGCAGGCACTGATCTCTGCTCTATGGTCACAGAGACAGGACCCCAGGGAATGGTCTGAAGCTGTGCCAGGAGATGTTTAGGTTGGATATTATGAAAAGAGTCTTCATCTAAAAGGTGGCTGAGTACTGGAACAGGCTTCCCAGAAAAGTGGTCAGAGCACCAAACCTGACTGAGTTCAAGAAGTGTTTGGACGATGCTCTCAGGTACATGGTGTGATTCTTGGGGTTGTGTTGTTCAGGGCTGGGAGATGGACTCAGTGATCCTTGTGGGTCCGTTCCAACTCAGAATATTCCATAATTCCGTGATTGTCATGTCTGTTTTGCATGTTCAGGTGGTGGCATGGTTTGGTAGCACCAGTGTGGGAAAGACTGGTGGATTCTGTCAGTTCCCTGAAACAAGAAGGTGTTTGTTACCTCTGGCCCTGAGGCAGCAACGCAAGAAACGAAACATAGGAGGAAATGGTGTGAGACATGAGAAGGCTTTATGCATGTTGAAGTGGAGAAGGCTGGAGCTCTTTTTCATGTTATCTATTTAATGTCTTTGTCAGGAAAGCCAATGGGCAGTCAGAGAGGTGAGGTGTGTGCATTGCCTGGCTGTACATTACCTCTGGTTGGGAAAATCACTTATACACTAGAAAATGAACTTTAAACATAGATCTATTAGCTGTGTTTACTGGCTCTTTCAGAAGAAAGGATGACATTATTCAACAGCATGTACTGAAAGAATGAGTTACTTAAGAATAAATACTTCCTTTTATTTTGGTTTAGGTCTTGTAATTACCTGTAAAGGAGTCAGAAAGTGTGACCAGGCCTAAGACTTTTGTATTTGTTTGGTTTATGCCTATGGCTAGATTTCACAGCTTTTGCTTTCAAGATATTCATCGCAAGCTGTTTTGTGGAAAGAAAACTTACCTCCTGTTTTTCTACCACTGCACAGCCACCTCAGCTTTCCCAAGTTAGCTTAAGTAGTAGTTTTGATGCTTTTAAAATATAATTTATGTGCTAAGTTTGTTTGCTTTTATAGCTCCTGAAATTCCATGTGCAGTATCATATTTGTGCCATTTATCGTCGAGTATACTGTGTGGATGTGCCAGCTTTGCTGAGTGCAGATCAGTGGTTTGTTGTTGTGGGGTCTGTGTCTGTCAGTTTTGGATTATTTTTATTTGACCAAAATATGAAGATGCTGCTAACTACGTAGATATGGACTGATGCAGTTTCTGATCACTATTGCCATATCTTTCTCTGAAAGTAAGAGTGTATGTACAGTGGAGTCTCTGCCTGACTTAGGAGTCTGAGGGTGAAAAATATGGAGGACCAATTAATAATGCGAATATTCCACTACTTGCTATTGGTTAGAATAGAAGCATCATGCTTAAATCCACCTAGATTGTAAAAACCATAAAGCTGTTTATATTTCAGTAGTCTCTTGCCCTTTCCATGCTGATTTACTGTCTTAAATTATAAGGGGAAAATAGTGCGCTGCCACTTTCCTCAATGCTTTTTTATTTACGTTTCATATTGATGAGATGCAGGTTAACTATTTGACTGTAGAGATAACCCATCTACAAAGTTCCTCAGCTTTATCTCTTTGTATTTTTGATAAAGCTGTAGTTGGGAATAAAAGTCATTGTTTTAATGGCTTCTCAGTCATTTACATAAGGCATTACAAACAAAATATAGCATTTATAGTATTCAAATTACCTGTGCTCTTTTATCCTTGATGACTGAACAGATTAAATGAACTTTAAGGATTTATTTTTAAAATGGAAGCAGATGTAAAGTCACTGAACGTGCATGTACATGCAAATATTAATACTCTATAGAAGTCAGCAGTTCCTACTTGTAAGCGTTAGATGCCTGCTGAATATCCTATGTAAAATTTTATTACATCATTTAGAATAAGAAATTGCTAGAATATAACCAAGATTACTTCCTGCCTTCAAAAGTGCTATGGCTTTTTGGCAGGAGTTAACCTCAATTGCCTGGCAAAAAATCCTGTTGTGGTAACTGTACTGTCTTTTTAAATTTTCTCCATGGGATTTTGCCTAAGTTTCCCATTTCTTTGTAAAATTATAACATTATTGGCCCAGAATAAAGTTCAGTCCCAATGGGGCCTATGTTTGTAGTGGTGGGCAAGAGATCTCTTTATCAGATTACTTTGAAGAATTTGTGATTGAGAAGGCTGTATAAATATAAGCTGTTGGTACCAAAAATAAATCAGTAATTAGAACTGACGGGAGTGAGGCAAAGCCATGTGAAATTCAAAATTTAATTTGATACATGAATATTTTAAGGCAAATATGAACATGTGCTTACTTTGGACAGCATTAGCTCTGGGCAGCAATTTGTTGTTGTGGTAGAGGAAATGAAGGGTTTATAAGGAGCTGTCAAGACCATTTTTGCTTAAAATATCCCTGCACTTTCTACTGTACACCATTGAAGAGTATGACATAGGTTGCTTTATGCAAAGCTGTATGTTGAAGTTGACCCAATAATTTTCCTGGAACAAGATAAAGGAGAGTTTTATTTTAGTTTTTTAAAAAAGTGTGTAACAATTTAATAGGAAATTTCTGTCCTTTGTGCCAGATATTTCAAGCTGACAAGGATGCAGGGGAAGAACTGGGATAGCCCCATCGTAGCTCCAAAGGAGGCTTTGTGGATTGCTGTTGGCGCGACAGCTTCCTAGTCCTTGCCCTAAATGCATCGACTGCTTCTGTGCCAGCTGCACAGAATGCTACTTATTCATCTGATTTACTGTGGTGTATTTTGCTTACATTATCTAAAAATGTATTTAGCATGTGCCAAAACTCCATCGATTGCATTATAGAATGTTGTGGGGTGGGGGAGTAATTTTAGCCACAAACTGAACCTACTTTTGTTTTTTGCTTTAAATTCCGTTATCTGTCCAAACTGGGTATTTTGTTTTTATTTTTAGCAGGCGGTTGTGAATGGCAGCTGTTTACTGAGAGAACATCAGGGTATTTCAGGAATCTTTAAAGAAAGAAAATGAGCTGTTTAATCATAGATCATTTTGTTTGCCAACAGTAACTATTAGCTTGAGGCACGATTTTGTGTGGGGACAGGTAGGGAAGCTAAGCTATTTTTTTAAGTCAAGTAGGTTTTTACTTCTGGAGTGAGTTTATGGAAACATGAGTAAGTGCATTTCGTATGTGACTGACTAGCTGTTTGTGATGAGATTTTAAAATTATATGATTTCCATTACATGTGCTTGATTTCATTAACGGCATGGTTTGTGTTGGCAAAATCATGCCTGTCTAAAATGGAATTTCTATTTTTTTGTGGGTTACTTGATAAAAACTGCTACTTTGTGGTGTATTCCCCGTCCTTGGAAACACTCAAGGTCAGGTTGGATGGGGCTCTGAACAACCTGGTCTCGTTGAAGGTGTCTTTTCTCATTGCCTGGGGATTGGATTAGATGACCCTTAAGGGTCCCTTCAACTTAAACTGTACTCTGATTCCAGCAATGACTCCTAGCCGTGTTAAGGAGAAACACTGCAGATCTCTGTTGCAGGTTGGATAACTTGTGTTCTGCTACATCCTTTGCAATGCATTAGTAGTACTTACAGAGATCTGGATTTGGGATCAGATTGAGGATCAAGATGGAAACATTCCTTTCCCGTCTTAAATACAGGTGATGCCTCTTCCTTCAGGTGGGAGTCAATGTTTTTGTGCCTCCTTCTTCTAACCAAATATACATCTTTTCATTCTGCCTCTCATTTCTGCTTTATTGCAAGAATTCAGGCTCAGTGCACAGAATATTAACTGTATCCAACTCGGTGTGTGTACAATCTGCCAAGGTGTTAATTGCAGCTGATCATTTTGATGCACTTCAGCACGAAGCACATTGTATCTAGAGTTAAGAGTTGAGGACACATTACAGGTGTGCTCAATACAGCACTTCTGTTAAAACATTCAGATCTAGAAATGCATTCTGTGAGCTGCGGGTAGGATAAGCTCACTGAGAAGAGTGAGACAGTCATGCTTAGACTGAGAAGAACAAGGACAGGTAGATAGCTCTGGGTCATTTATTATTGAAGTTCTTCAGTAATTTTGAAAAGAGGTGGTAGATCATACTAATTCTGTCATTGCATCTGTAGGAATGGTTATACAAGATGTGTTAAAATACAAAGTACAATATAGGAGCTCTCAAAACTCTACTTCACATTCAGGAATTATACAGATTTATGTATTGCAGAAAAGGGAATTATGCTGTATCAGAAGAAAGAATTAGAAATCAAAATGTCCTGAAATCTAGATGCAGTAGCTAATAGTTACTTCAGAGCCGAAGACTCTTGGCTTAGCCTTAACGGAGTGCTCTGGTGTCTGAAAAGGTGAAGTATTGGAGAGCTTGAAGAAATTTATCAAAAGAATGCAAATATTTTTAACAAGCAGGTAAACTCCTCTATTTGGGATTGCAGGCAGGGAAGACTCCTGTATTACCCAAATCTTGGGATGGGTGGTTGCTTAGCTTCAGGTGATAGCTTTGGCAGTGCGTCTCCCTCTTACTGTATCACTTACATGGGATTTTGTTTTGTGTGCCACTGAGAGACATCCTCCTCCTGTATATCCCACAGAAGTAGCATAGAAGGGCACAGCACAAAAAGTTGTTTACTAAGAATTGACAAGATGTTGTTACTTTCAAGCTGGTGCAAACAGGTTTCGCAGCTGAGTGGTGCTGGGGCTCCCCTTGAGGTCTGTGGAGCAGCCACAGGCAGGCTGCTCTGGAGAGCAGATACCTGCTGTGAGCTGCCTACAGGGAGTCGACACCTGTACCAGATTTGCTGGGAGACTGGCCTGACTTGCAGACCATGTAGTGAGGAAATCAAGATGTTGTGGGGATAATCCATCTTGGAAGAAGCTGTCGCTGTCTCCCATGAAATTGCTGTGTGTGCAGCTGCCCGTGATGTATTTCGCTGTGCAAGGGCTATCGCAGCCATCATTCACTTTCGTGCTGACACATCTGTATTTGGAAGTCTGCGACATCTCAACTGACTTGGACTTAAAACATCATAGAATTGTCCAGCTTGAAATTATTTGGGTTTTTTTTTTTTCACTTGCTTGTCTTTGCCCTTCCACTTCCCTGTTTTTAGTGGGAATTCTTGTAAGGACAAGGATATTACACTTGAGCATGAGGCAAATGACCATTTTGAGCATTGGATTGGTGCTCTGCCCTGCTATTTTAACCAGCTTTTAATTGCAGATGAGGTAGTGTAAAGAAAATGTGTAGGTGTGGTGCTTAGGTACATGGTTTAGTGGTGGATCTGTTAGTGTTAAGTTAATTTGGGCTCAATAATCTTAAAGGTCTTTTCCCACCTGAATAGTTTTGTGATTCTGTAATAGTATTAAAATACTTCTATCACTTTATATAAGAAGCATTCTGGGTTAGGCCTCTGTCAAGTTAACCTTTTGGAAAAAAAAAACTATAGAGTAAATTAAACCCAGAAGAATATAAACATGCAAACATATAATGGAGAAAATCCCAAATGTTTGAATTCAGCAAAAGAAATGGCAACATCCACAGTGACGTTTTACTTTGAAAATAATCTGCTTGTTAGGAGGAGCAATTTATAGTCTCCAAGAAGGTAGTAAAATCCAAATTCTAATTCCAAAGAAAGCAAATGCAAGGGTTCAGACACTGCTGCTTATGCTTGAAAATAGGCTTGGCTTTATATAGCTGGCTTTAATGAATCTTTCTCAGCAGGCACCCTACCATTGTGGCTTAAGAGCTAAGCAGTATGTCACCTTTGCTGCTGCAGTCTTTCATTTGTCATGGAAACCAACAGTTAGTGTGATGTAAGATAAGTAACTATTTCTTAAGTATTTCAGTTTACATGCCATTTACATACAAAAATTTATTTCTGAAGGATAACTGTATCATAAAGTATTGGCACAATTGCCTTAGTCCCCTGATATGGGCCAGCATGTGTTTTGACCTGTCTTTCTATTAGCAGATTAATAATGGTGCTTGCTTCTGGTAAAAATCAGCATTTTCATTGCTGAAACACTGATGGGGGAAAAAAAAAAAGTTCAGTGTTTACATTCATATTAAAAATATAGAATGTGAAGCAATCCTGAGACTCAAGGCAAAACTATCTCCTGAAACTGTCATAATTTCAGTTCCTTTTGCACCAAAAGCCAAAGTGAAAGTATCTGTGAACATCTTGATCAATAATTCCTTTTTTTGTTATTGCAAAACGAGTTAAGCTGCTTTCCTGTAGTGCTTCTTGTCAGTATCTTTGCAGTTTACAGCCCTAATTAGAATTAAACCCACCCCCATGTCACTAGAAGATAGTTGGCATTCTTAAAGGTAAACATTTAATGACCCTTTTAAATCCGAAAGATGCTGTTATATGCAGAAAGAAGTTTCTCCCAGAGAGTATAATGGCTTCTGTGAATTTTGGTTTGAGAAGACAAGGCTACTACACAATGGAAGGGACTTCTCTTAGCAAAAATGCATTTACACAGAGCAATTAAAAGCTTTGATTTTCCTGAATAACATGGTAGTGATTTATTGTGAAACAGATTTATTTGTAGGAAAAATGTGTGCAAAATCATGGCCAGTGATTTTTATCTTTTAAATGAATAAAACCAGAACATCTACTCAATTAAGGGCTCCTAAATCTTTGACGTTGTTCTTCCTTGAACGTCCCCAGATAAATTAACACTAAGTAATTGACACACCTTCAGGTAAGGCATCAAGACTTCTGCTTATAAATCAAATACTTTATCTCCTGAAATTATTATGAATATTGAAAATCAGAAGAAATTATATTTCCAAGCTATAATGGGTATTGTTGAAAACTCCAGATGAAGTTAATATCATGATCTTATTTTCCCACATGTATTTGCAGCTGCATGAGTAAATTTTTGAGTAAGCATACTGCTGGAGAGTCTAGTAGAGTGTCTTGGTCCATTCGTGACCCTGTGAAATAAAATTGAGCATTTAAAAATGCTTATTCATCATAGAAAAGCTTTTAAAATTTGGCCTTTCCAATTAACAAGTCCATAATTCTATGGGAACTTCAATATGCCTAATTGCAAGATAGGCCAGTATGAGTACTATAGACAATCAATTATTTAGGACATTTTAGTACTGCTTATGCTTTTAATGATTTTCCTCAGGTGGACTCCTGTAGTCTTAAAAAACTATATTGACTGTAAGCGAGGTTTCTGCAATTTGTTTTAAATATACTTTAACAGAAATGCATTTTCTTGAGGTTTTGGTTGGATTTCAATGTTCATTCTTCTCCATCGGTTTAAAACAAACTAACCAAATTTTGAAAAATAAAAAATGTTTTTCTTTGAAGATACCCAGTTAAAAGTGAAAGCTGTAGTTACTTTGACACTGTTCTTTCTCTTTCCAGCTAGCTGGTGGCTTTTCACACTTCTATCTTTCAGTGCATGATACTTGTTTAAATTGCATTGTTGGTTTTATAAAAAGATCTTCAAGTTTTTTAGAAGTCTTACTTGAAGTCGCTGATGGAGCAATAAAAGTAGAAATTTGTGCCACATAATCCAGAATAAGGTCATATTTTTTCTCACTGTTGACATTTTTGGTGTGTTGTTACAGCCATAGTGAGAACAGACAACCTGGCTGAGTTGATGAAATGGAGGTGTTCAAATGGCAGTTGTTCACTGCCCAAATCTGCTGTTCACCCTGGCAGTGCATATTCTGGTTTCCTTGCTAATAGCAGCTTCTCCATCTCCTGTATGTCCGTGCAAATTGTTGCTTACACATAAGGTTTGGAAACTCTGATGTGGCTTTTCTTTGGTTTTTTGTTTTTTGTTTTTTGTTTTTTTTTTTTTTTTTTTTTTTTTTTTTTTTTTTTTTTT
>VZRR01011455.1:262599-308109 GCA_013398015.1 Oreocharis arfaki
TTTTTTTTTTTTTTTTTTGTTAATTGTTTGCCAAATGAAATTTTTAGCTGCTGTATGAGATAGACTATATAGTCCCATTTGAAGTATTTTCATATTCAGCACAACAATTTAAACTCGTTTGGAGAAGAGACCAAGCACCAGGATTTATGTGGGAATGTCACAAGTGGCAACCCTTCCCTAATGAATTGCTTCAAAAGAAAAGTACCACCTGTCTGACATTATTCCAGACTTAATTACCCTGTATCACTTCTGACAACTGCAGAAAAAACAGACTGATGTTTCTGACCTCTAATTTGAAGAGATCTTTCCATCTTGATGTTGTTTTAATCAAATAGCACAAGGTCTCAGTATTGCCAAGCCACAGCTGCCAGTCAAGAGGATTGCATTCTGCATGACAGCTCCAGATTCTCTTAATCAGTATTTTGTTGCTTTCACTCCCATTAAGAAGTGTTACAATATTAGTCTTTACTTTTATATTATCTCTTAAAAGAGAAATTTGTATAATCTTTCAATAAGCATGGATGTGAACCACCACAGGGTTTTGTCCCTTGTAGACATGCAAAGTAAATGAAAAACAACTACTTTTTTTCCAAAACCATCTGTGTCTATGAGAGTGATAGGGGAATAGTGAATTACCTGGAAAGGAGCCCTAACTGCTTGATATTCTACCTAATTTTTGAACAGAATTATTTCTATTCACCATTTTACCTTTTTTTTTTTTTCCTTAGACCATTTACTACTATTTGAAGTTCTTTTTTAACGAACTTGAGAAATATCTCTCACCCTGGAATATTTAATATAAAAGTACAAATGTTCTGTGGTGAACTGAATAATTAATTGTGTCTGACTATATTTGAGATGATTAGAAAGGAGTCCATGCATCTCTATGGCAACTTTATCTTCTGTAAAGTCTCTCCTTAACGTTAAAAATTCAAGAAAACCTATGCTTGCGTAGTTGAGGTTAAATTAGGAAGCTACTCCAAATGTGAAGTCTGCTATGTATTGTGAGACATCTGGTATTTCTTGTAGAAATGAGCACAAAATTATCTCAAACTTGTGATGTCAACAGCTAGGAAATGCTACATTTGATGATACTCATGCAACTGTTCATTTTTCTCATTGCTGTTGGGCCTTTCTATGTGTCTTTTAAGTGCACAGTGACATCCTGGTTCTCATTCCCATGCAATCTCAGCGTTCCACAAGCGTTGGGCAGCCTGTTTTTCATGCTGACTACAAGGCATTGATATCTCCATCTGACAAATAAGAAGCCACAGCACAGAACTACCAAAGTTAGAATTACATGTTAAATTTGAGATCCATCTGAAAGGCGGCTGTAGTCAGTTTTTCAGACCAATTACTGCTGTGACTTTGGATGTTTTTAGGGCATAATTTTGTGGTAGATGTGGTGCGGGTATGTGTCTTCCTGTGTTATCATTAGTGCATGTAATCTTTGCCAGTGGGGTTAAATTCATAGAAATTTGGCATTCTCTCAGTCGACTAATGGGCTCAAGATAGCCCTGAGGGTGATTTTTTTGCAGAAATTTGACAACACCGGAGCAGTGAAGTCTGGGGCATGAAGAGATCTGTGGTCTGTGCCTGACCTTGCATCTCTCTGTGATTTTGCTTTGCTTCCCCGCTCCAGCCTCAAGCCCCTGGTGATCTGCCTTCATGCCTAACAGCTCACCAGTCTGGGTTCTGCCCTCCAGGTTCCTGCTGTAGGACATCTAGTTTCCCCTCCATGGATTTTCATCAAATATAAATTCAATTAATTTTCCATGAAAGCTTGTGTGGTTTTGTGGGAAGGGTTTTTTTATTTTGCAGGGGGGAGTGGCTTAGGCTCTGTGATGAGCTGTTTGTTCTTCGGTTCTTCACTGGTTTTCATGGTATTTTTATTTTTAGCTCACCTTCCATTACCATTCTTAATTCTTATTCCACACTTACTGAAGGGAGTGCTGGAAGGGTGAGATAGCACAAGGACAGGGGCTTCACTTTCTGTGCTCTCTGCAATGGAAGTCAGTAAAAGTTAAGAAAAAGGGAAGAATTCTTTTCTGACCTCTCCATGGTGCACTGCCACATGCATAGTACTGAAATACATTTGCCAGCTGCTTCTAATGACTGCAACTTCTCCTATTACAGATATTTTCTTTCTCTCACTCCTCTCACAGGGGCTAGAATGGATATGTTCCAAACCAGGAACAGTGAATTTCCCTGCAACTCCAAGGACACATTGAGATACCTCCCAGGAAAATAGCTATAAGATTAATATTTCTGATAGGAGAAAATCTTTTCTTTAGTCTGACTCTCAAAGATGGTTAAGCTATTCTTAACAATAATTTTTAATGGTAGAAGTAAAAACACAATTATAGAAATTTTAGCCTGACCAGACTGAGTTTGATAAAAGGGTAGAATGGAAATCTCATGACAATGTCACTGACTTCTAAATAGGTCTTATATAATCAACCCTTTTCAAATCACTCATAATTTGGAAGCCTTTATGGCTTTACAAAGGAGAATCTTAATCTCCTTCATAATGACTAATAAATCAAGACTAACACCATTGGCTTTGGGTTGGATACAGCAGCTGAAATGTAGAAATTAAATGGCTTAACTTGTACTCTATCATGGCAGAAAGAATTCAGAAGTTATGACCTCTTTTTTCAGTTTTTATCATATAATAATGTTATTCTATTACAGTTATTCTTAGTTTCACACGAGTTGGGAGGATTTTTGTAAGCCATCTTTTAGGCTGTCTCTGGGTACAAATTATTACATCCATACTTTTGGTCTTTTTAGTCTTTTGCATCACTTTATCACCCCTGTGATCACTTCCAGCACGAGAAGTGCATTGTCATGCAGGATCTTGAAGAAGGTGAGTGCCGAAGAGAGATTTGGGCACATCTGTTGTATCTCATACAGTGGGACAGGTAGATAATGTTTGTATCTGCTGTAGTCAAGCTTGCTGATAGATGTTAAAAGATGAGTTGTAAACAGCTGCTCTGTCTGAAATATTGCAGGCACTTTCAGCCTTATCTTTCTTTATATTTCATACACTCTTTGACAAAAAATACTTGTGTGTGGTGGACCTACCTTATTATTTATACGACTAATACAACTGGAAGGTGTTAGTAAGGCATCATGCTGGTGACATTATCCTGGGCTTTCCAGGGTTGTGTGACTTTGCCGTGCCCCTCTTCCTGTTCTTCAGTCTGTGTTTTCAAGAAACTGGCTTTGTTCTGCCTGGTTTTGTAGTTAGTGTTACTTTTTCCTGAGCAAAATTTAGTGGAAATAAAAGTTTGTTAATTCAATAGCCTGTGGAAATAAAAGTTTATTATAGCCTACGGAAATACTCCATTTGCAGTGGATNATCCTGAGCAAAACTTAGTGGAAATAAAAGTTTATTAATTCAATAGCCTATGGAAATACTCCATTTGCAGTGGATTTTGTATTAAGTTCTTTCTAAATGTGTCTATTAGTGTGCAGAGAATGATAATTTTGAGAGAGAGTCTTCAGGTTGGGCATATTCTGGATAACCAGAGGGAAGAGATGCTGGAACTACTACTTCTGTTTCGGTGTAAAAACTACAAAAAAGTTGGATTTCAGGCATCTTTCCTCAGATAGCAAAACAGTCATTCCTATTACCCTGACTTCTGTGGCCAGTCCTGGAAAAGGCTTCCTATGGGTTATCTGGCTTGCTGAAGTGGCTACTCAGCTATTACTTATTTTTCAGAAAACATTAAAGTGGCTCTTCTTCAAATTAAGTATTAACGAGGTTCTCCTCCCTACAGCAGGTGTGGAGCTCTAATTGGCCATTAGGATGTCAGGTTTTGGTTGGAGACTTTGAGTGGACAACAAAGCTAATTTTTATTGCTACAAGTTCTCTTTTATTACAAGTAAGGGAGAACTCCAAACCAGGTCACGCTGGTCACAGAGGTAGCGGCTTATTTTCATCAGTGAAACCAATTAACTTTCTCAACTTCAGAGCTCATATTTCAGTGTAAAATTCTCAGATGTGTAAAGGCACTGGAAACTTGATTAACGCATAAATAAATTAAATTTGCCCTCACAATTAAAAACACAAAAAAAGGCAAGCCCAAAAGTCTAGAGCTCTTTTCTTTTCAGTAATTTGAAAATGACAAACCAATCAACTTTTTTTTTCCCCACTATGAGTAACTTGGTGTTATCCTTGAAAGCTGACACATGCTGCTTTTTTATTTATTTATTTATATACAGATATGTGACTTTACACAAATGAATGCTTTTATTATGACTTCATATCTAATGCTTTACTCTCTTAGAAAGGTTGGATTTTAAAGGCCTTTAACCTAGCATTTTGGGGGGTTCCTTCCCTTTCCAATAGAAATAAAGTAGATTGTATTGTATTCCACATGATTGTTTAATTTTGCCTTTGTTAAATTTTTTAGAAATATCTTTGAAAGACTTCAAATATATTGTTGATATTTAACCATCACTGGAATTTTTTTCCCTGGTATAAGCTGATGAGAAGCTGCAGAACAACCTTTTTTCATAGAAAATTTCTAAATTCAACTAATTACATTGAATATCAGAACTAATTAGGCCTGGAAAAGGAAGCACTTTGGGAATGGTGTAAAAAAGAGACCATAATTATTTAGCATACACTGATAAAGCCCTGCAAAAGAAAGCTAAGAAGCAGAGAGAGGATGCTATGGTAATGCACATGCTAAACATGCATAGTTTTAGCAAGTATAGTCGTGAATTGCTGGAAAAAAAGGGTTACAGACAGCAAAAGCAATCTGGTTTTCAATGCCTTTTTTCCTCTCCTTTTAAATATTTTACGTTTCTTGACCTATGAGAGATGAGCATTCTAAGTTTTAGTGTAATGAGCAACAGAGGACATCTGTGAAATCTTCCTGCCTGGTTGCTCTTCATTTTCAGAGGTTCCCTTTGTGTTTCTCTTGGGGGATAACACAAGGTGGGCAATTGTGATATTGCAAATTACACATTTATGAAGTGATGTTAAATTGTGTGTGGAAATGTAGCTCCCTCTCATCTTGGTTAGTCCCAACCCATGGCTTTTGAAAAATCATGGTTTTGCCTTGGAAAAGACTTAAAGAAAGAATTTATGAGAACATGCAAAGACATCCTTGCAGAAGTACAGATGGTGTGCATGGGCTTATGTTCTCCCTGAGCCAAACACCTTTTATTAGAGAGCAGTTCTTTAAAAACTGGCTTTGCTTTGAGGACTCAGCTGGCTCGGGGTCTTCTTCTGGGCCTGGAGTGAGGTGCCTGTGCCGTTGGTCCAGGTGGGCTCATCTGGAGGCACCTGGGTCCTGGCCAAGCTCCAGGTTTGCTTTTGGCCTCCTCCAGTTTCCTCCTGTACAGGAGCACTATTGATTTGAAGTGAGCAGAGAGCATTGACAGGCTTCTATAATGATCATCAGGTCTGAGTGTCTTCCATTGTATAGTCAAAGTAACATCAAGATGAGGTCACGATAAATCTGGGCCTTTTTTACTGTTGAGCCTTTTTTTTTTTTTTTTGCCTTTGTCTGGATTCCTGCAGGCACCCAGAGCTTGAGACCAGCTGAGAGCTCTCAGAATTTTTTCATCTGTATATATTTGCTAAGGAACCCCTAAAGTCCATACAAAAAACTATTTTTACTGTAATTTCAAACACTGGTAAGAAATACATGTCATCTAGAGACTTAGTCTAATAAGTCCTTTGAATTACGATCATTAAGTGGGAAAAAACTTTATAGGAATTTAAATCTTGCTGGAAATATGTCCAAAAAAGTATGTTCTTCAAAGAGATGTCAGTGACATTAAAAACTCTTATTTTTTGTATTTATTTCTATTTTTAATATTTAAAATTATTCATTCAATTTTAATTGCAAATTTCTATTTGAAAAGTTATCTAAACTCTTACATTCTATCAAATAAACTGACTCATAAGTGTTTGTTGAAATTATGTGAGGAAAATTGAACCCCAGTTCTTACCTTTTTATGCTAATAATAATCTCAGTTACGAAAAGAGACTGAATAGACACAGCAAATTAACTAGCTTCAAATTCTTGAAGCTGAAAGACATAACCCTGAGAGATGTAATAGATGCTGACGGTAAATATAAACCTGCTCAATAAATTACAAGTTTCCAGAGATGCCTCAACCAAGATCTTATTCTAAGCATTTTTCTTTCAGTGTTTGTCTTATATGTAAACTTAATTACTTTGGTAAAATGGTTTATTTTTGTATATGTAATTTAGTAGTATAGCTGCTTCCCATGCAATAACTTCTTTAATAAAATAACATGGTTTAGTCAAAGAAACCCCTCAAGCACCACTTTTAATTATATATAGGAATGTGTATTAGCTAGCCTGTTTTAAATATTTCTGAAAGCCTGCAGTCCCAACAGCACAGATGGCTGAGTAACTTCATAATTCTCAGTCTTTTTTTTTTTTTTTTTTTAATGAAAATGACATTTTGTTTATTGATGATGCAGTACATAAGTGGTACTGGTGAATTATATCTACATATTTGTTGTTGTAAATCAGTGCAGCAAATTAATCACCATCATAGTTCTAAATTTTTGAAGGTATTGTATGACAGATTTTAAAATGGGAAGCCAAACAATGTTGTCTTTTTGTATAGGCATGAGCAACATTTCTTTGCTTTGTTTCACTGAGGTGGTTTCGGATGTGTTGAGAACAAAGTTAGACAAAACAAGGCCACAGTAAAGTCTGTATCTACTTCAAAAATGAAGTTTATATGGGCTGAATTAGTAGGATTGCTTTATGTTTAGGAAAAGTAGCTGTTTACTAAGTGATTAGTTAAAAGGTTACTATTTTTGGCACTGTAAATTGTATACATTGCTTAAAATGCTGTACTTAGCTTTTGGAGGCCTTTGTTTATGAGCAGACTACAACATTTTTCAACACAGTTGTCATCCACAATTACTGAAATTTCAGTGAATAATTATTAACACATTGAGGATTCACAAATACTTGTAGTTCTCAATCCGTATTTTGTAATTACAAGTACTAATTCCTCATCTCGAAGAAAATTTTGAATTATCCAGCATTTATATGTATTTCCCATTATGTTTTCAGGGCTACATTTGAAACGGTAGCATTCAGTTGGAACTTTACACACGCAGAATATACAAAACTGAGGGGTTTACCTTACTCTCCATCAGTGATTGCAACACATCAGGAGGATTTGCAATGGTAAAGCTTGAGTGCCTAAATACTAACAGCACAAATATTTCATCAAATTGGAGTTTTGAAATGGAATGAATAGTGACAGGACTTGTTTTCATGTGACTGATACCTTAGCAATTAGCATTCATCTCTTGATTGATATGTTATCTGGTGGCATTTCAGAGTAGTATCAAGCCACTTACAGACCTTGGGCAGTTTTCTATTTCCTAATCGATTATGAAAGGCCCTAACTTGATTTAATTTTCCACTGATGTTGCAAGCAAAAAAAACTGTTGTGGACCAAAGACAAAGTTACTCCTGGCTGCTTAGGGAAGAGTGTCTTCCTTCCAGTCACCATCAGAGAAAAAAAAAAACAAAAACCAAACAAATAACAAAAAACACCCATATCCTTGGATAGCAAAGCAAGATCTGAGTCACAGCTTTTGTCCCCCTGCTCCCCTCGCTTTTGTCTTTGCTGTGCTGCAGCAGGAAAATCCTCCTGTGAACTGAGTTTTGTCTCACCAGCACCCTTAATGCGTGCAGTGATAAACTCAACTAAGCTGGCCTGAAGTCAAGTCTGGCACACACAGCTTAGAGAGGGTCTAGTTGGTGACATGGATGTGGCAAACTGGATCAGACTGGATGGTTTCTATCTGTCCTGAAACATAGACACTCGTATACACACACACATACACAAAAAAAACCAAACAAAAAAACCCCAAAAACCTTTCTTGCACGTCTCATCAGTGAGTAAATGGGCATATTTTAGGTGGGTGGGGTTTTGGTACCTTTTCTTCATGTAGGGTTTGAGAAAAGGGCCTTTGACAGTAGTAATATGTAATTTTTCATTTAGTAATGGGTAATACGTGGGCACATATGCTTAACATATGAAGTTAACATAGAGAAGTTATTTTTGTTCTGTTAGTCAGCAACTCTTGAGTCTTACCTGTTTACACTTCTTGCAGAGAAAGCAGGAGTGCTCATACCTCATTAGAAAAGCTTGTGCTGTTTTATGTGTTTATAACCTTGTACCTTGATATTGAAAGCATGGTTGTGACTGTTTTAATGTGATCAAGAAATAGTAATTGTTGCCTCTGGTAACTATTAGTATATGAAATATATCAGAATTAAGTATGTTGCTTCTCTGCTACTTAGAAGCTGGAATATTACAGAAAATGAAGTATTTAAAACAAATGAAAAAATGCTTTGTGATGTCAAGAAATGTCACTACTGCTCAGTTTTCATTTGAAATTTTGTAAGGAGTTAAAACACTTATTTAACTTCCTTCTAACTGTATTAAAAAAACTTAATAGAATAGAATGAGAAATTTCATTGTATTATTAAATTTAACAATGGTATTCTATCCAGACGAGAGATAACATTTGAATCAATATATGGTTTTCTTACTCATTATAAAAGAACAAATTGTATTTTCAGCAATTCCTCTCCTTGGGAGCAATTCTATAGATGGATTTGCCCTTTGACTTGGGGTTTTTCCATCCATTTAATTGTTGAACAACCACAGCCTTACGCAGCCTTTTTAACAACTCTGTTAATAACTCTTCATGTAAGTCAAGATAACATGTCTTTTCCTTACCTATTTTTATAAGTTATGAAAACCAAATCAACAGCAAAAAGTGGCCCAAATAAAAACCAATTTAATTTATGTACATCTCTCCCATCAATGTAAAAGCATTCTTCACTTCTTCAGAAGGGGATAAGTGGCTTTGATGGCTGCATCAGGGGCTGATAGCCAGGATGCTTCCTGCTTCATCTGCAGTAGTAGGGGAGAAGACTTCACTAATTTGGGAGGAGGGGCCACATACCTAATCTAGAGTCCAGGCCTTCCTCAAGCATTTTAGTTAGGTCAACTTGAATGTAAATGCACTGTGAAGAGTACTTAGCATATTTCTGTTCATATTATCTTTGTTCAATGACTTGGTTTTAAATCTCTGTGGCATCATTGGTCCAATTCTGGAGCACTGTGTATTCTATTGGCATCTTTTCTGGGTGAGTGTAGGTTTCTGGGAGAACGGCAGCAGGGAGGTCAGCATGCCAGCCCACCTTCTAGAGAAAAAAATGGGTGGGCTTGTTCTGTGTGCTTGAGTATTAGCTGTGGTTCAGAGTATATCTGAAACAGCCTTTGGCTGGTGAGACTTTTTGTACCACTGTGTTTGCATACACAGGAGTGGCAGAGGTGGCAGTGCTTACCTGGCTTCTCACAGGAACAATGGATTTTCAGTGAAGTGGAAAATACAGAGCAAGAGACACTGTCTTGACGTGTTAAAGGTGGTGGAGGGTGAATATGTAAAATGTGTTAACACAGTATATACTTTACACATTGAGGCATTTTCAGTCTTCAGATAAATGGTCAGATTTCTTTCCAAGAATTTCTACTGCAGTTACATTTGCAAAGTAACCCAAAAGTTCTGATTAGTTGGACTTGTTACTTTAAATATTTGTTGGGAGGTGACTATTTCATTACGAGTCTGCTATCCCTTGTGTATACATCTTGCAGAGAAATGTAGAAGCTGTACTTAATCTCAATGGTTGAGGATAGTAGTTTGCCAAAAAACAGTCAGGGGTAGGAAGAACACACACAGTCTTTGGTCTTTGTTACGTATAACAGCTCTCAGAAATGCAGTTAATTCGTTTTAACCACGAGGCCTAATTGCAGTTTGTAAAGTGAAGATGACCGCCAGTAATAGCATTGAAAAAAAAAACCCAGCTGCAGTCAAATACACAGTATGGAAGCTAAAAAGAGCTGCTTACACATATAGGTTAAAGTTTATGTTCCTGGAATAAATAATGAATTAAGGAACAAAACCCAGATTTAATGCTCACTTTAGTGCCATTAGAACTGAAAATGATCTCCAGGAATACTTAGAAGTGAGGTGAACACTTGCCTAAACAGTTTAATAAATGTCACCGAACATCAGTGGAGGTATGTGCCATCTTTCAGAAGTATGTGGACAGTTGTGTTAATGTATCAGTACTGTAGAGATGTGGATGCTTGAGCACTTGCACCACTGAAGATCATATATGGGTGAATATTTTGCCTCTATCACAGCCAAGCAGTCACAGAGCTCTGATTTATGTGAAGGTCAGAACTCACTGCAAAAACAGGTATATCCTTGAGTGTATCTGTCTGTCTGTGTGTTTGAATTGGTGCTTTGGGTAGTCTCAAGATACATTTCACTTCAATACAAATACTGTAAAATTTGAATATGGATGCATTTGAAAATTACCTCATGGGGATTTTTTTTTATTTTTTATTGTTTGTAATTTGCTTCTGAATCACCCCATTGATGTCTTTGTTTCTGTAGTATTCTGAATGTGCATAGGAAGTCTACCTATCAAATTTCTAGCTAAATTTCAATGTTATAGAATAAAAATTAATTCATCTTTTCATAACTATACAGTGTAAGTAAGTTCACAGAATTTTAATACTTTAAATGTTTTTTTGAGTATTAATTAATTCTCTAAAGGAGCATTTAATAGTAATAATAATAAATTCTGTACAGTAGTATCTAATCTCAACTCTTAAACTTGTAGAATGCTTAGGTTTCTGATAAGTCTTGTAGGAGAAATCAAAGCCAACTTTTGAGGGTTTTTATCTGCTACTTTCACTGCAGTCATAGTAACTGTGTGTTCCTTAGAATAGAAACATTTTCAAAGATATAAAGTTCTATGGAAAATATAAATTAAAAAAATAATAGCTTGGGAAAGTAATTAAGCTTTACAGACTGATAAAGGACTATAATTCCATAACTTACTTATTTCTTAGTGTTGGTATTATACTTGTTGCAGTTATTTCAATCTATTTTGCTTAGACTGCCAAGACTGTAATCCTCACTAATGAGAATAATCCAGTAACATGCATCATTTCAAGCAATGACACTGATTTTTCACCTCCTTCCAGCCAGGATGGAGACTTGTTTGCCCAATGTCTGTGAAATAGGAAAGCACTTTCTTTTTCTTCTCTCTTTTTAGAAGATTTTTCTGTACTGGCAGTATTATTTTATTGATATTTTCCGAAGTTGAAATATACAGTAGGTTCCTCTATGTTCTAGCAGAGTCCTGAGCTGCAGGAGTGCTGTGGGGAATGTCTTGATGGGGCAGTACCTTGAAAAGTAGGTGTACATCTGTTCCATTTTAAAATAAAAACCAGTCAACCTTTAAATGCTCATGTTAAATTGGGTGCATTTAAATAAATCAGCAACCAAAAGGAAGATGACTTAATGGTTTCTGTTTCTGAGACTTTATCCTTTCTCAGTTTTTCAAATATATAAGTCCTGATGGTGAGCTGTCTTATTGGCTGGTTGAATGTTACATATTTTGTGTGAGGTTTACGTTGTACAAGCCAAAGATGACAGTGAAAAATATTCAAAAAATAAAGCAAAGAGCATGTGTTTCTCTGACTGACTAATATCCATATAATTGTGTGTAAAAAGTTGAAAAACTTTGTGAATGAAATCGGATATTTCATAACTTAAAGCGCTTTCTAACAATATTAATGCACTTCTGTAGAAACATTCTCCCGTTTCCATTTACTGTCATAGTTTTTTTACTGTGTGTAAATCCTTGCTTCTTCTTGAAGATAACTTAAGCCACGTTAAAATATAATCAGTTTCAAAATGTTATCTTCATATTGCTTCCGTGTCCTGCTTCTTTCCCTGTCTCACAGAGTAGTTCTTTCAATATATTTTCTGCTAGCACTGAAAATTATTTTCTCAGGACCACACCTAGCTTCATGGGGAAATGTCAATTAAATTCTCTCTCTGTTTAAGTTAGTAGTCAGGCTAGCTTTGCTTAGTCCAAAAAGTCAGTGTCTAATCAGTCTGTGTTCTGGGTAGTTTCTTACTATGTGTAAAACCTAGCAGGGGGCAAATATCTGCATTGTATTCTATTAAACACTATCTGCATGCCTGATTATATGAGCAATCACAGTTTAGAACCTCTCTTAAGCTTTCTTCTTGTCCTTGAGTATCACATTTGACTACAGTTGGAACAGAAAATTTTAAACAAATTATGTTTTTTTATGCATAGCGATCTCCTTAGCTGTTAAACAATTTAATATGGAGAATTGTGTATTACCAAGGTTTTTTCCCTATTCAAGACCTAATTGTCAAAGAGGAACATGTCAAAGACCTGAAATTCATTCAATTTCTTGATTACTGGGAAAGTAAAGTAGAAGCGTGAAAAATTTTAAGAGTTCCATTTACATTGCTTGAAATGTGACAGTCATGCCAATTTGACCTTTGTAAGTTGTTTTGTATTAATTATAATTCATTTCCATGTTACTTTTATTGATGTAGCTGCCTGCTGCCTGATTTTCAGGCTCTTTCATTATAAGAATGGCAGAATTTTTAATTTCCGAAGCTGGTATTCGGTTGCAAACCCTCCGGGTCCTGCTGTGATGTTAGGTGGAGCCTGAATGTCATAGAATCATTGTTTCTGACAGCTAATCAGATATCCAAATGATTTAACCTCTGTATGTCATTGTCATCAAGCTGATGATGCTGATGAAGAATGCCTGACAATCAGTGATGTAGAAACACCAAAATAACATAGACACTATTTTTGTGGTTGCTAAGTTAGTTGTTAGGTGTTGCAAATATTTCGGGAGTAGCCAACTCATTCCGCACTTCTCAAAATTCTCAGAAATAACTTTCTTTTTGGTTCTTGTGTTGGCCAAAGAATATTTCTTTCCTGAGCTGAGTAAAAGGAGCAAAATATTGTAGTCTTTCTGGTTTTCTTGATCCTCGTGCTCACTGAATTAGCCTAAAGATCCATTGCACGGTAGGTGGTAGAGGCCAACATGGTATTCACACAATATTCTCAGTTGGAAGGGGCCCACAAGGATGATTGAGTCCAGCTCTTAAGGACATGATCCATACAGAGACTGAATGTACAATCCTGGTGTTATTAGCACCACACTCTGACCAACTGAGCTCATCTCAGCATCTGCATATCAGTACTGAATTACTCAATTATTCGTTACTGAAGCTAAACACTGCCTCAAGATACTTGTGCTCAGATCCATCTGAATACCTTCCCACCATTAATCTTTGTAAATCCCCTTTTATCCTTTTTACACATTACTCCTAAGGATTTTATATGCTCAGGAATTACACAGTGTAACTGTGAACCATAGAGTGAGCAGGTAACCAGATTCAAAACATTAAAGTTTTGTGAAATGTGGAGTGTGAAAACATTAAGGAAACTAAAGAGTGTGCAAAGAAGATGTATTATTAATAAATTAAAGGAGTAGGAAGAAAATAGGAATTCTGTCGCAGTTGAGGCAGACGCACGACACACACTAATTCTAACATAAAGTGCAGGCAAAAAGCGTTTATTCCAAGAGCCAGTGTCATATATATACATTTTTGTATGTTTATCATTTGTGTTAGTTGTCCATTGGTTGCTCAACTACTACAGAGTAGATCCATTGGCTATTTTAACTACACCATACTATTATTATTTATCTACAACATAGACATCTCAAGAATCCAAACAAACGCCAGCTTCAGCCATGTTGCTGTTTACTCCCTCTATTGTTTTGAATTTCTTGCTTCTCTCATTTAGATTTCTCACAGGTAGAAATGGACTGTGCTGAGACCAATGTCAGACTCAGACTCAGACAGGCTTTCTGACCTGCTGCTAATTCCCACAGAATTCTACCTGATTTAAGCTGGGAAAGAGGTTGTATGTTCTGTATTGTGTTCACATTGACCTGTTTTGTATAGTGCCATCTGAAATTCCTGGGAGTTAATGGGTATAACATTTCTTTGATTCATTCTAAGCCATTGTGCTCTAATTTCAGTGAATTTCCTTTGGTTTGGGTATAGGCTTTTAGTAGATATTAAAGCCACAGTGCAATAGTTTCAGCTTTTTTGGGTGAGATTTTATCAGTAGTCTTTGCAGTTGAATCCTCATTTATTCTCTCTTCCTCTCCTAATAAGTTATCCATACATTTTTACATTAGTTTTAAGATATCCTTCTCTCTGCTGGCTTATGAGTTTTCTACCCTGTATATTTTCTTTTGGTCTTTTGTACAGTCCTGCAAGCTAGAAGCCCAAACTGAAATTCCAGTATCTATTCACACTGTTTCTCTATTAGGATGACTGTAATCAAAATATCTATGCAGATTGAATAAGATGCCCCTAAAAAGCATTAGGCTACAAAGAAAATTGCTCTTCTTTACTGTTGCAAAAACATTGGAATAGAATGACAGTATGTTTCTTCAATGTATTTTATGATCTTGTGAACTATCACACTTGCCTTGAGTTGTCTGGACTGGAAAAGAACAGCTGTAAAAAGAATGACAAATAGATGTTTTTCTTCTTTTTCTGTGCTGAATCTATATTAAGGAAACACAGCTCCTCTCGGTAGAGCTGATGAGTTGGCACTGAGTTGAAATAAAAATCAATGTTTATAATAGGTAACTGTCCTAGCATCAATACTAATATTTCTTAATCTTCACTTAATGTTACAGATATGAAATCCTTCATTGCAAGCAGTTCTGAATGACATATGAAATGAAAAAAAACACTGATCAATGCACAGAAATACATACGGGCAGCAAATAGATTCGTTATCTAAAATGTTCGTGTCTGGTACAGCCAGAAAATCCTACTTTCAGTTGGGAGGGCATGAAATCTGCCAGGATTTAAATACAATTTGTTATTGCAAATATTCTTGTAACTTGCTCAATTTCAATGTTTTAATGAGAAGATGAACAGTACTCATATTAAATCAAATTTTAACAAATTTTTCACTAGCATTTCAAAAATTCTGAAGTGGAGTAAGAGTTTTGGGGACATGTTACAAAATCTAATGATATTATTCTAAAAATTGCTCCTCCCTCTACTTTTCCCCCTATCCCAGAATGGAAAAAGTACCTCAAAATATGGATAAGGAATTAAGTATATCCTCTTTCTTCCTCGGTATTTCAGTGTTCCTGTTCATTTTATTTTTTCTCAATTCTTTCTACTCCTCTTTCCCAATCACCTCTTTCCTAACATTCTTTGTAGATGTTGAGCTTTGTCCCCATGTGAGGATGAAAAACATGTTCTGCTCCAAACTGAGTATTCAGATTTAACAAATGCCAGTGCACTAATGTCAGGTGGATGAATTTTGGATAGGATTTCTACCTAATTTCAGATGGTTCTGTAGACAACTTAAAAATAATCTGAGAATCTTATGCAAAGTTGTAAGCAATATGTTTAACAACATGTAGCAAAGTATGCTGTTTTTGTGTTACTGTAGATAATAAAATGTTCATAAGCTGGACCTATGCGTGACTGCTTAAGAAGAAATACATCCTGTACCTCCTCTGTGTATCACAGGCTGCCCACCTCTCCTTGTGGTACTGGAGAGACAGATACTGGACCAGAGACTGATGTTGTCCTGTAATTTGGTAGGCAAGGGTGGCACCTCACCTTAAGTCCTTCTCCTGTCTTCAGCAATGTGATTTCTACAGCTTATAAAGTCTGTTCTCTATGATAGCTTTTTCCCCACTGGCTGCGCAGGAAAAACACAGTTGGAATTATTGTTGGCTCTGGGCACATTGCTGAGTTCTAACTTCAGTACATTTTGTCTTAAAAATTCTAAAAAAATGCCTATTTTTTTGTAATGGTTGTCATCATGTTTGTGATGAAGTCTAAAACTCATTTCTTTTGTGCTCTCATTTTTCACCATCTTAGAGGCAAAGGAGACAAACACCTCCCCCATTCTTCCAATTTGAATGTTTTTTCTTTGTGGGAGAACTAAACAGTCACTTCCCAAATAAAGCTGTTAAATGAAAAATAGAAGCCTCAGAAAGAAGCTGAAGGAAGAACAGTCTACAGTAAATATTGTGGCTGTGTGCAAGGTGTTGCTTATGAGCTGTCTAGAAATTCAGATTTCCTTTTTCTTTTCGAGAATGCTTGGCATTATAGGGTGTAAGGGATGCACATTTAACATTCTTTGTAATCCAGGTTTTCTGTCAAGGGCTGGTATTTAGGCCTTTATCTAATTTGTATTAGCCTTCACCTGTACAGTTGGAGTTTTCCCAAACATGGGGTAGTACTGGACGATCATGTTCAGTGTGCCAAACATTCAGATCCTAACGTGTATTTCTGAGAATTTGAGATCCTTCAGTCACTTGTACAGTTGAACCACTACAAACAGAACAAAGTAGCTGTGAAATGGGGAAGGGTATAAGGGAATCAAGTTGTATGCTATTGGCTTCCCTCCTTCAATAATCATTATCAACAGGCGCTTTTGAAATGCTTCAGCTTATTCTTTGACTGTCCTTTCTTTTCTACCCTTGGAAAGTGGAGGATGCTTGGGAGTGGTGAAAGGTTGCCAGGAGACCTGACAACATGAAATCTGCAGTAGTTCTTTGCAAATTAAATAAATCACACCTATAGTTTAAATACATTCATCATTACTTTGTCTGCTTCAGGTGAAGTGAAAACAGGAGTGGAAAACACAGTTCACTTTCCTTTAATTTACAGAGCTGTCCTTAGAGGCATGTGCTCTTTTCTTTCAAAGTTTCTCAAATGTTGTATAATAAGATGAATTCTAGCTGTGGGCCAGTTGATTCTGTCAGCTTTATAATGACAGCATCTTCACCCTAAGAACAGGGTGTGTGTATTGTAAACAATTGCATATTAACGCCTTGGTCTCATTAATTGCAAACTTTTCTGATACATTCTCTGATGTCCCAGTGGCAGCTCCTCCTAATTAACTCAGACACTAATTGGGTCAGATGAAATAAAGTAGACAGCAGTCAGTCAAGCAGACTAGAACAGCCTGTTCTCTAACTGCTTTTGACAGAGGAACAAAAAAAGAACTTGAAATATTACAGAATAGTGCTAGCTACCACAGTGTACTTAGCATGGTTGTTTGCAATGAATGCTTTAATACAAACTGTAACAAATGTTGGTCCTTCACGTATGGTTAACCCCTCGTCCTCTGTGTTCTGCATGTGTATGACATGAATTTTGAGAGTCTGTGACCATATAAAGCATTTGCCTGATTTTTTTTTTTTCCTCATAGAAGCAAATCAGAAAATCTGGGACAATATACATTAAAATCAAAGTGGTTCAAAGCTTTGCAACTATGCATCACTAGGTGGCATTTGCTGAAAACAGAACAGCAATTTCATTTTTACATCAGAAGGTTGTGTGAAACACTAGATGCTAATGTCATGTTTTAGACTCTGAATGCATATTTTAAATCCTGATGCTTCTTTCAGCTTCATTTGTTATTAGTTGAAAGTCTATAATTCAGAAAGTTTGTGGGCCCCTATTTCCTGTTTTTTATGTGTTCTGCTCTGACTGGCTCATGAATTAACATTACTGTCCTTAGTCTCCTGTCCTCTATTGCTCATATCTGAACAGAAACAGTCACCTAGATGGTAAAAATCTCCAGCTAAGGAAGGACACAGTCCGTCTAAGAGTAAACATTTATGTTCTGTTTTCTGAACAAAACAAAAATAAGTGTGTATTTTTCATAAAGGTTATAAATATATAACCTATATTTATATGTTACAAATATAAAGATGGTGGGTAATTTTATCTAGTTACATAACCTTGACTTTTTTATTTCTAGTAATTAATCTCTGTTATAGTAACACTTCCCATGCAGTGCCTCTGTGACAGCTCACTCTGAGATCGCCTGCTGATCAGCTAAATGCTGACCTCTCTTCCAAGGTTAAAAAAACACGAACAAAACCCCCAAGAACCTACAGCTCCTCTGTCCTGACAAGGCAACTTCGGTGTTGGCCACAGCTCCTTTATCACAGTTTTCCTCCTACCGGTGCATGGAGCTCTCCTGGTGAAAACCATAAATTCTAGAGCTGTTTAAAGTTGTTTTTTTTGTGATACTGCTGAAATACAGGAGCTGCCAGCGCTGCTCTTTTCTGGCCTGTAACTTTTCCCACAGTGGTGACAGGGCCATTTATAGTGCTGGGTTCTCTTTGAGCCGGCTGGTTAAACAGCAGCCGAGGTGAGAGCGCTCGCTTTCACTTTGAGTTAGTTTCAGCAGTTCTCAGATCCTTGGTGCAGAGGAGTAACAATGCTTATTGCAGGTTGTCACTGAGGGTGCAGTGCACACAAACCGATTTTATTAGTATATAACTGAGGAGGATTTTTGGGTGCTGGCTGTTCAATAGGGCTCACAGAGGAGCAGCTGCTGCCAGGCCATGGCTGGGCCTGTCCATCTCTCCGAGTGCCACTGTCCTTCCTGTGAAAGGAATAGAGGGTGGAAATACCCATGTGCTCAGAGGGGAGAAAAAAGGCTGATACTGGTTCTCTCTGTCTTCAGGTAATAATTCCCATTTCCTCTGAGAAGGAGCAAAAATGGTTTAAAAGTAAGAAACTCTGAAACCGGAGTTACTACAGTCAAGATGTATTTAATCTGTTTACCAGGTCTAGTCACTCTTTCAAAGAAGTTACATGTTGTTTGTTTTTCTAAAATGGCAGTCAGGTTCTACCCTTTAGTCCAAATCAGCCCAACAACCAGCTAGGGAGCTGAGCAGCAAATATTGCCTCCTTACTCTGAGCACATTGTGATTTCTGCTAATCAACCCTACAAGTCATTAGTTGGTTTCGGAAGATGAAAGGATCGAAGTATCTCTCGGCAGCTGTGGTAAAAATTGCAGGTTTGAGCTGCGGAGTTGCTATAGATTTTATATATAAAAATGATAATAATAGTAAATCTATGTGGCAAATAATGTTTCTGTTGCTTTTATATAGCATCACATGATTTATAAGCAGCATTTAACTTGTGCTTGCCTAGCCTGTAAACAAGAAAAAAAAAAAAATCCTGTTCAAATTAATCTATCAAGAAATGCTAATTATTTTCCCCAAATATACTCATTTGACAAGATGAAGTTAATACTGTCCAACTCCTACTTTTCTTTCATATTTTGGTCATATCACTATCCTTCTCCATTAATTTAGTAGATTTTGTAGCACTTATCCTGCAAATAAATTTTGTTGCTTTTAACAAAAAGAAACCCAAAAGAACCCCAAACCAAACAAAACTCGACAAACAAACGAACAAAAAAACCCCCAAAAACCAAACCACAAAACTAAAAAGCTTTTAAATCATTGTTGGTATTTTTTCAGGGTATTTGAATGTACTGGCAACATGATTTCATTGGCGTCTGACTACAAAAACGTTGATAATATAATTAAATCATACAATGTACTGCAAGTTCTAGAAAGCAGCAGTGGTTTCAGCTGGTACAGCACTTCTAACAAGTGTGGGGGTTTAAGTGAAGACAAATATATTACCTCATTTAAAGATATAATATATATTCTACAGAATTCAGAAAATACTGTCATAACAATAGTATGGTGCTAAAATAACATGAGATTCTATTGAAATGTTAACAAGATTCTTTTCATTTGTCAATTTATTTATATGACATTGAGAAATAGGTAAAAAAGGGGGACGCTGCTTATACACAGGTGAGTATCCAAAGGAGTAATTATATATTCCTCTGTAAATCTGAGTCATAAACTGAACTCCTTCTAAAGCACCAGCTTCTCAGGTAGAGATAGGTTAGTTCTTTGAGCAGTTATTTATCTTGTGCTGAGAAATCTGGTATATTGAAGCACTGGGGCTTTTTAGGCTACATTTTACTAGTGATTTCCCTTTGGGAAAAATTTACTGGATCCAAAGTAATTGCTGGTTAGAAAATAATAATAAAAAAACAATACACAAAACCAATTATGCTTGTGTTTGCAAAGCTGTTAATAACTAGATATGGGTATTTTTGGTTGAATGTGGTTCAAAACACTTTCAAGTCCTTACCCTAAGGCAGGGGTGGGTCACCAGTGCTTCAGGCAGGTGTCCTGACAGTCAGTGTTGTGTTACAGGTCCTCAGGGCAAATCCATAGACATGGAGAAGTATGATCAGGTCTCAGTGTGTGTTTGTGTGTGGTGGACCAGAGGAGGACTAGGTCAACAGCTGGGAATACTATTACCAATGTATGAACTGGAGCTGAACACCCCGTGTTATGTATACTTAAAATGTTCTGGAAATGTGAGCTGACATTCTGTTTCTTTCCTTTTTAAACTTCATTGGAATTGTGCTTCTGCTTTTGTCTTGGGAGTTCCATATGCTACAATTTATTTAGGGAAAAAGGGCTGAGAAATGGTGGAGGGGAAGAAGGGCGGAGGGGGGCGGTTAACAAACATGAACAAATTACATGAATTTGTTCAAACATGGATCTATGTGTACATTTCACAGCTGTTTGTTATTGTTTTAGGAATCATATGTAGCTTGTTTGCATTATTCTGGTACTTTTGGATGCTAGTCAAATCTTTTTGACTAAGCTTTACATGCTTCAGTAGTTCTTTTGTTCAAACCCACTGCTTCCCTGCATATGATCTTCTAGCTACCAGATATCCTTCTTTTCTTTCCAGAAGGGAAGTGCTTATCTCTGCTTTTTCCTATCCCACTCCTACTTTTTCGTATGTTTTTTTCCCTTCTCCCCCCACCCCCCAAGCCAGGGTAAAGGTGTTTACTTCCCCTTCTGTCTTCCCCTGCACCCCTTCCTCATTTTTCTCTTTTTTCTTTTTCTTCCTTTTTATGTTGTTGTTTTTGTGGGTTTTGTTTTGTTTTCTTTATTTATCTTTCCTTCTGTTCCAGGCTGGCAGTCTGTCATGTTCTCTATCCTTTGTGCTGCTCCTGCTCCTTTTCTACACGTGACATCCATACGGGTCCTCAAAAGCACTCAGTATGTTCTCTAAATAGCTAATTAGTCAAAGTTAAGTCAGAAGAGTGAGACCTTACATAAACACTTAAAATGCCTTAAGGAATTAAAAAAAAAAAATAGGACAAATTGGGAAGCAGGTTCCCTAGAACACTTATAATGAGAGAACAATTCCAACTAACATAATGAAATGAGAAAAATAAAAGGTTTTCTCAGCCTGACGTTCAGTCTAGACAAGGTAGTTCAGTAGTTCAATCTGCTACACCAATCTGTCAGTAGAAATCTTGTAGGTTGAGTCTTACAGACATCCTCTCTTTTGTCCTCTGATCAGTAAATGACATCCCTCCCTCTGAGTTCCTGTATTTGAAGGAAGCAGGGGGAGCAAAGTCTTTTTGGTTAGGAAAACACCTGTTCATTTCCTAAATTTGCCTTAAAGTTTACCAAATCTTTCTCAGAAAATTTTGGTATTCTATTTTTCAGGGTGTTTAGTTGTAGGGGTTTCTTTGGGTTTTTTTTCCCTTTAAATCTATATTAATGAGGGCTTTCAGTGTTCCATTTCTGCTGAGCATTTGAATAGGTTCATCAGTGTTTTGAAAAGCCTTGGATGGTCTGATTATGATGATTTGACTCTGGTTCCACAGTAAAGTCTCAAGAGGGTAGCACAGGGAACAGGGAGTTTTAACAATATTCAGATTAAGTCAACACGCTGCTCATCAGTATATTTATAGAAGATGGATGAAGAATTGCATGTTCTGTATTGCCTTACATGAGCAATAGACTTAAATTCATTGGCTGTCTGTCAAAGCAGTCTATTGTATTTCCTGTCAGCTTGTGAATGTCTTGGATGACCTCAATGACTAAAAATCAAAGGTAGTCCACTCGAATATCATTCAGTCATTGTATTGCATTGATTTCTTCTTCCCCCTCAGATAAGCAAGAATGGGAAGGGAACATTTCTCAGCAGTTGTAGTTATTGGCAGAGTATTGTAACAATGTACTGAAAACCTCTAAGAATAGTGAGTCGATGGAGCCAGAGTATCAATAATGTGACTGTCTGTGGCCTCTTTTGTTCCTAGTGCTCCCACCATTGCTGGTACTCCCTCCCACTCACTGGAGAGAATCCTGACCTTTTCTCAATCTGCATTGTTTGGCTGCTGGAAAATCAAATAGCAATTTTTATGGTTTTATTCTCTGAAGTGCAGTGTTCCAATGAGCCTGCAGTTGCCATCAGTGAGGGAATTGACCTCTGCCTTAACACCATTGTTTCTAAGTTTTCAGCAGTATATGGGAATTATTTTCTTTTTCTTCCTTTTTCTCTTTTCTTTTTTTCTTTTTTCGTACTTTCTTGCTTATAGTTTCTTGTAGACAAAGCATAACTGTTCAATTATTGTTTAACCTAACTCAGGGCCACACTGTGTAGCAGAATAAGATGTCTCCTTTCCTGTTTGTGTTCCCACACCTGGGATGGAACTGCTTGCTGAAGGTTGCATAAAATCTTCTATCACACCACTGAGCTTCCTATCTCTGCCTGTCTCTGAGTGATTCAAATACTCTACAAATGCCACACCTTTATTGACACAACAATGACAATGATTTTTTTTGTTCATTTGTTTAAAGTTGAGCATTATAATCTGGGGATATGGCTCATTTCCCATACTCTTCAGGTACCAGTACCCTTTTGTTGAATGTCTTCTATTTTTAAAAATCGGGCTGTACTTACCCTATAGGATAATTTTCTAAGTCACTTGCACCAGAAAACGCTACCCAGCAAGGCAGAAGATGCAGTCTTGATGTGGTGGTCTATAGGAAGAGACACTGTGGAGTCTCCGTCCTTGGAGATAATAAAAAACCACACTCCACATGGTCCTGTAAAATCTGCTCCAGGTGACCCTGCTTGGTTGGGGCAGTTGGACAAGATGATGTCCAGAGGTGCCTTACAGCCTCAGCCATTCTGTGAATTAGTGAAAGAAATATTTATTCAGGTGTGTCAAGAGTTGAGACGTTGAAGATCCTCTAGAAGAAAAGGGAAGGATGCCTCAAAGTGTGCAAGTTTCCTTCTCCCTGCTGCGTGTTTCCTGTGGGAATGTGTTTTTTATGGTATAAATGGAATGATGTAGTGACATACATAGTGTATGTTTCTGAACCTTGGTTCATTTTACAATCTCTTGGTATTTGTCAGCTTAAATTGTTTAAAATTACTACTTTTTAGTGACTTGCTAATACTGCTGTATGCTTTCAGAATAGTATCTAGAGTACACCAGGTATTTCAAATATATCTTTTTCCTGTTGCCATTTTTTATTTAATATGTTTGGTGGTATTTGAGGGGGTGGTAGGGTGGTGTGGAAAAATATGTGTAGTAAAAAGTGTAGTTTAGTAAGAGATGACCACAAAATGTTGGAGGCTTTTCTTGTGGAAAATAGATAGAAATTGCATTGGAGTGGTAGGTTGCAAACATGAGCTGTTAAGTATATAGGAAAGTTGTATGGTGACCACTTGCCATTATTAATAGCATCTTTGCTCTATTGAATCATGATTGTTCCCAAGCATCCTTCAGTGTGCCACTTGTCTCTATTAGCCTTGCTGCCTGATTAAGTGTCAGAACTGTCCTTTGTCAGATGATTAGCTTCATTAATACTGCACTTTCTCTCTGGGTCATAATTTATTATGAGGCCTAACCTGGAATAATACTTCAAAAGTCAAATGTGCAGTTAACTAATGAAAGGGTTGCTGCAAAGCTGGATGCTCATCAGAACACATTTGTGAATGTCTTGTAGGTAAAGCAAGGTCTGTTCAGTGGTGCTAGAGGCTGTAGGGCATGAAAATCAGGTAAATCTTACTGCTCAGTATATTTTCTGGAAGGCTTTTTGTAGACCTCGGAACATTCACTTTCTGAGTTGATAACCTATGGAAAATGAGGTTAAACCTATTCCACTCAATGTCCATCCATTTGAGAAAAGCATTTTTGCTTTGGGAAGGGGATCCCGTTGTTACTGTGATAAAGGAATTCAGGATCCATGCAGTGTTTCATGTTTAAATCTAACCTGAAGAGAGGCAGTACACTATCCTGCAATTCTTTCAGCTTGAAAGAAAAGAAATAGACATACCATATTACTCTTGAACAGGTGAAGGAATTACCTGCCTGGCCATTTGATTATTCTGGTCTCAGAGCAAAATCACCTGCAAGGGCATTCACTGGCTCACTGCTGAAGGATCTGTTATAAACACAGCATTATGAAGGTGGCAGAGGAGTGTTCTTGACACGTTTCTGCAGCACCTAGATAAATGTCATTCAGCTTCCACTTCTAGCATTCAATCCATAAATCTGAGCTAAGAGAACATCTCTTTTGAAAAGATCATGTTTACAGTGGGGAAATAATGCCATGCATAACCAAAAGATTGATTCTTTTTTGGGTTAGGAGGCTGTCACTAACAAATTGTTGTGGTATAAACTTGTCAGAGCAAGCACCTAGAGATAAAAGGGCTTGCAATGATGTCTGTATAAAGATAACAGCAGTGGAATAGATTTGTGTTTACAAAGTAGCAGAGCATTACCTGAACTTTGAATAACTTTCAAACATTTAAATTGTGGTGTTGACTCTCATTTTTCTCAGGAGACCCTGATTTTTATTAGCACAGTGGACATGAATTAATTGGTGACTAGCACTTGAATCACTCGCAATTTTTCACACAATCTGTGTGAAACAAACAAACAAACAAACCCCAAAAACCCAAAGCTTAACAATCCAGTCTGTTGCTACATGTGCTATTACAGCTGCCTGGGCTGGAAAAGCAGAAGTTTGAACAGTTTGAAGAAGTGTTTTTGTCTCTTTCCTTTTCCCTGCTAAATATCACATAATATTGTTTGAGCAGTTTGAAAAAGGTGGTTTTGTCTCTTTTTCCTTTTCCTTGCTAAATGCCAAATTATTCTTTGAACACATTTGCATTTGGCAGTTTTCGCAGAGATGATTAAACAGAAGCAGCTATTTATGTGTAATATTTTATATGAAGTTGCTGAAGAAGTTTGTAATAAAACATCAGATTGAATATTTATCTTCCACCAACAAAATGTATCTTCTCTCGTCTTCTGTGTGCTGCATGTGGCTGGAATGAAACAAAACTCTTATAATAAACAACTTACAGTCAACACAGAGGGAAGTGTTGCTTGTGGGGAAAAATAAAATTTTTAACAGCTTTAACTCATGTATTACCAGAAGCATGCATCACCTTCACCTAAAAGCTGTTGCTTTTAGATGAGTCTCTTACCTATTCCAGTGTTACTGTCAGCCAAAGGATGAAGCTGACAGCGTTATTTGGGGTAGACAGCAATAGAACTCCAGGAAGTTTATTGTAGCAAATATTCATATAGTAGTGGCAGAGTTTATATAATGTGTGTCTTCTGTGGCAAGTTTTCAGTTGTAGTGTTGTGTTGTCTTTTTTTTTGTTCGTCATCGTCTGAACGCAATTAGAATATGCTCCTTCGTGTGTGCAGTAGCTCTTTGTAATGAAATAGTAACTTTGCAAAGTCTAGTTTTTTCTTTTTTTTCATGAGTATGTTGTGTCTTTGAAACTGGAAAACATTCTGGTGGGAAAGGTATGCTTAAAGTGCTATTGAGTTGAGGTTTTAAGAACAAAAGATATATTTGTGTCAAAAAGATTTGCCTCGTCTTGGCTTCTTGGACAGGTGGAGGGAGGGAAAGCAAAGTACATTATTAATGCCATGCATTTCTCTTGTAGCTCATCTGTACCTGCCTTTCAAATTTAGCTGAATCCATTAACATTATTAATTGCTGAACATTTCGGAACGGAATTTCATATCCTTTTTTATTTAAGAAGTGTAGAGAATTTTACTGCAAACCAAAAGGCTGCATTGAGTGAGCTTTATTTTAGTATAAGCATTCTGCACCCTTTTCCACATATGCCCTTCAGTTCTAGTTGGTGTTGATTTTATTTTGCCAAGCAAGGAAGTCTGTCCTTTATGTTTCAGGGATGATGGATAAAAGATCTTTTGGAGCAAATGCTTACAAAGTTGTAGTTTGAAATAATTTTTCTCTCTCAACCTATATAAAATACATACTTAGATACAGGAATCAAGGCCTGAGATAAATTTTCTTCCTCTGCAAAGGTTTCATATTAAAGAATTGAGAAAGAATTTCATGTGTGGCTGAACAAATATGTGTGGGTTTCTTTTTTTTCTTTTTCTGCTGGAGGAAAAATACTTAACAATTTCTGGCAGGTAAATAGTTGCAAGTTAGAAAAGGCATAAAGTACATCAGGGGCTGTCAATGAAGAACTTTTTTGGGGGTCCAGAAGGTTTCACTTCGTCAGGAAATTGGAGGAGGTGCATATAATGTTATTTCAAGTACTTTTCTAGAAATGCTGTAGAAGAGTTTCTTAATGCCAAAACCATCAGATGACATGTTTAGGGTTTTTTATGCCTATATGAAATTAAAAATTAGAATTGGGTGTTTCAGATCCTGCTGCAACATATTCTCTTCCAGAAGAAAAGAAACCACAAGATAGGTCAGTTGAACTAGGGATATAGGCAATGACTGTGAAGGGGACCTGTAGACCTTCAAAATGTGTTGATGTAATTGTCAAAGACAGAGTACATCCAAACAGATTTCTGGGCTGTGTTTGAAGTATTATTAGTAGGTTTGCAATAAACCAAGACTGAAACATTAATCAATAATATTGCATTGTTTTGTTGCATAATTCTAATGAAGTGCTTTTCTTTCCTCTGGCAGATGAACGGGAAGATGTTCAAAAGAAAACTTTCACAAAATGGATAAATGCACAGTTTGCTAAGGTAATTATCTTATCAAAATATCTTTTGTATATTTAAAAAAAACCAAAAAAAACAACCAAAGAAACATGATATTCCTACACATAGTTTTGAGGCTTAGTTTTCAAGATAACACTTACAAGTCTCAGATATTGCTGAATGCAGTTGACCGATTTATTAGAAAAAAACGTTCAAGCTTTATTTGATTTCAGCTGTGATTGAAATATAAGAAGCCGTCCTTCTCTCAAAATCTTCTCACTGTACTTTGCCTGTTCTCAAACTAGTGATGCATCTGTATTGCTCTTTGTTGGATTCCTTTGTAATGTTTCTAATATATGAAGGAGTTTCCTCTATTAGACTTTTCTTTTTTCTATTTCAATTGCATCTTTAATAAAACTGGATGAATTGGAGAAGAACAAGGTCAGAAATAAGAGGTGTGATCCAGTTAACAAATTATGAAAGTCAATTATAATATGTTTTGAAATAGTTATTTTTGAGAATAGTAGATTATAAATGGAGTGGAAAAAAAGACCAAATAACTAATTTATTTAAAGCATGCCCTTCTGGCAGTATATAATGATTTTATCTTTAATACTCAAGAAAAATTCTGCTAGAACTCTTAATTTGCTGAAACTTTTTTTTTTTTAAAATTCTTGGAGGATAATTACTCAAGTGTATTTGCCAGTAATAAAACAGAACAATCTCACCATTTGTCATTTTACCAGGCAATAGACAGCAATGCAATTGTAGCTGTGATGTATCTTCTGTTTAGTCTTTTGATTGTGTCCCATCTGATTCTACTCATTAAAAAAGGGGAGTAAGATAATCTGAATACAACCACCACAGTGTTGAAAAACAACCTCAGGAGTGGTTTAGTCCATCACAGAGTCCCACAGGGCTTTTCTGTGGTCTACAGCATTTCCTTATACCAACTCAAGTGATTTATACAGCACACATTTGTGCTCAGCATCTTTACAGCAGAGATGTCCAGCAATTTGGAGGACTGGATCAGGATGAAATACAGTCTTGAACAAATGATGAATTACAAGACAACTTTGAAGTATTATGTTTAGGACAGCAGTAAAACATATGCATACAGAAGGGGGGGTATAGCTGGGCTGGCAATAATAAACCAAAGGAGAGCTCTGTGAGCTGTGTTGGATCACAAACAGAATGAATCCACAACATTATACTATTGCAGAAAAAAAAGAAAAAAAAAGAAAAGAAAAAAAAGGGCAACTTCAATATGGCTCTGATAATGGAAGTGCTTCACAGAAAGTAAAAGATGTAATTATTTTCTTTTTCTTGGCAATAGTGAGATTTTAGCTTGAGTAATTTGTAATCTTGCTTTTCCATGTGTGAATAAGTAGCCCCAGCAACAATCATCTGATACAGCCTAATTCAAAATGTATTACCAGTTAGGCCTTTTTATGGTCACAGAAACGGTTGTGGAAAATGAAGAGTAACTGTTTTGCTTCTATATCTAAAAAAAATGTAATGCTCCTAAAGCATTATTTTCTCAGAAATGATTGTTTTATGGAATAGCAAAGCTTGCAATTACTGAGGAAACTTAGACCAAGTCTGCAGAAGAATAGCAAGAATTATGAAGGGTTTAGAAAATAGCTATCAACAGATGCTTTTAATGTTAGGTTTGACTTGTTCATCTGGATGATCTAGAGGCCTTTCCTCCAATACCAGTTCTGTGAAGTCTACTTTGATGGTGTTTTAGCTACTTTTTACTTGAGTTTTTTAACAGTATTTTTAGTTGCATGTGAAAATGCATTTGTAAACATATATTTGTAAAAGTACTAATCTCCCTCTACGTCATTTGGTCTCTGAGAAAAACCGCCTAAACATTATTCAAGTTTTTATTTGCCTGACGCATGACCTGGATTTTTTTGGACAGGGTCTTGTTATTTCAGCTATCGAAAAAACTCTTGATCTATAAATCGTGAAGAAGTTACTTCTTTCTGGGGTTTTTAGCACAGAAATACAGGAGGTCTAGCTGTCCCAGGACAGTGTTTCCTCCTCTTCTAACAGCTCAGAGAGGTGATCTTCAAAACATGAAAGTGGATCTCCTTGTGAAATCTACAATTTGTCCCTCTTCTTCTCCTGACTTGTTTGCAGTGGTTGAAATCCATCTCTGTTTCTAGCTGTGGAATTGATTTCAGTTAACAGGCTACTCCTTTTTAGTGATTTCTCATCATTGTCAGCTTTGTAAAAGTGCTAAATGAATTACTTTCATTGTAGAATTGGTTTTTATTCAATCCTGTGTAGTTCTAGAGGTGCTGGTTTGAGCAGATTAGCCTGCAGGGTTGGAATTAAGACAGAGAAATGCATTACATCATTCGTTTCTCTTATTTGGGAATAGTGAAATCCAGGTCACTAATTAACTGTAAAATAGTTAGGGTTAAATGAAAATGTTAGATAATTCTCACCTATCCACCACCTTCCATATATACCCCCCCGCTCCCCATATTTATACAGTCAAAATAAAAGCTTAGTTCTAAATATTTTAAATCTTCATTTGTGTTGGGTGTATAGTGCATTTCTCCTCAAAGAGCTGCATTACTTTCCTAAAAATTCAGTGTTTACAGCACCTGTGTCTCAGTGTATTTATTCACAGACTAAGCTTTCAAAACACTCACATTTGCAAGTTGTTTCACATGACCTGTGATGTAAATACGGATAATGCTTTTAAATGTGAGAAGTTGTAAAGAATTGAAAAATAATTTTCTACTTTATGTGTCACCAACGTAACTTGAGAACCCACATATAATTTTTACCTGTGGGGGAAGAGAGTTGTCCTTCCTCTGGCTGTGCCCACAGTTATATTTCAGTTGGGTCTTGAGTAGCTACTTCAGACTCAGGTGCCTCGAGTTTAGCAGTGAACTGTGCTACCTCTTAGCTGTGGAGTCAAGTCCCTCACATGAAATCCGTAACAAAGTTTCAGCTACACAATCTTGACAGTTTTCTGTCTGTGATGTGTAGAACCGAAAACCTCTGGAGTGCTACCAAGAAGTCTGTGAAAGGGTATCTAGGAAAAGATAGCAGAAATGTCAGCAATGTTTCAGTTGCTATGAGTGAGGCTGTGTCTCACTTCAGACTTTTTTTGATGAGTTGAGTAGGTGCTCTAAATGGAAAAAGTAGGGAAAACACATTTTGCAGGTCCCTCTTAGAGTTGCTCAAAAGAGCAGGTTTCTCTCTGATTCTTGCTTCTTTTACTAGCCAGAAAATGGATTATGCAGAAGATCTGGGCCTTGAAAATTACAGTATGTGACTGATCTGTAAGAAAATCATCAAAATTTCAGTAGGAAAGGCCAAAAGTTGGCTTTCAGTTTGTGAGATAAAACAGTAAATTTAAAGTATAAGAGAAATGGGAGAAGGTAATCCGAGAGACCTCTCTTTTTCTTATTGTAATCATAGACGTAAGGTGTGACTTTCTTTAGTGATACCTTCTTGGTTTACCATCTAAATAGCACGCCATAAGTTGAAACTTAAAGCAATTTTTAAAATGTGAAACATGATAATTTAATATCATTTTATTCAGCAAGAACTTTTCTTTGTCCTCAGATAAAGTTTATTTATAAAATAATGAAGTTCTGCAGGGTGTACGTAATGATATTAGAGGAAAGTATTATAACCTAGTTTTTAATAATAGAACTGTAATTAGAGCTCTCACAAGAGATATGTCTAGTCCTGGGTATGATAGCTTTTGCTCAGATACCAACTTTTAAAATTTGATATAACTGAAATCTGAACTATGTGTTTTGGGAGAATGCAAACCTGCCACAGTCCTGCAGGTGTAGCAGCTCTGCTGGAACTTTGAAACAGCCCAAAAATCACCTTAACAGTGCCTGTACCCCACTGTAAATGATTTTATGTTGCCTCACGGGTTGCACATTCTTCCTCGTTCACTGCATAATAGGCTTCAAAACAGAAAGTGCTGCTGAAGATGAAAATGCTCTTTACTTGCATATAGCGAAGAGCTTGTATGTGCCAATTAATTCTGTAAGAAAAACGTGGAAATTCCAGCACAAAAGGGAAAAAAAAAGGTGAAAAATAAAAAGCAACACCCAACCCTAAAAACAAAAGAGTAAATTTCTATGACAAAAGAAATATGGACAAATTTTTTGTTTCCTCAAATATGGACAAAATTTTTGTTTCCGCATTGTAGAGAGAGTGTCTGAAATTACTGACAATTTTAATGTCAGCAGTAGAAGTATCTGTTGTTAGTACAGAGAAGGACATGAGCTAATTGGAAGATTTGGCAGCTTGAATTTCAGGGTATACCCTTATGGCTAGCTTGAGGTCAAAGCTTAACCTATAAGTGGGTTTCACAAAATAATGTTAGTTTGTGAAGGAGATTCGATGTTTCAGTCTGTGATATCAAATAACAGATGTTCATGAACTCACTTGTGAATTCAGATGTTTAAGTATATTTTCCACATTTCTGCTACAGAGAAAAAAAAAAAAAAAGATAATTCCACCACATAGTCAAAGACATTATATCTGACAGTAGACTTTTTCATGTAAACACTCTAATTATTAATCTCCAACTGGGTAGGAACAAGTGTCAGAAAATAAAGCATGTTAGATTTGGGGAGGAAAAAGTTGGGTAATTTTTTATGGTTTCTTTACCTCATGCTTGGATTTTCTTCCCTTTTGTTTTGAAGAATCAGAATATGAAAATAGATGAAAGGATACCAAATATTACATTACTTGGCTTTACAGAAAACCAAGATCATTTGGTAATTCTCCTTTTAGTGGAGTTTAAGTTATGAAAAATAGCACATTTTTATGGGCAGGTGGAAACATTAGGAGGTAGTTATTTATGTGGTGACTGTGGAATTAGATTCCATTCTTGTGTGATCATGTGAAGAAACACAGTAATGATTCAACCTGTACCAAAGAAAGTAAGGCTGACAGCTTTATTAAAAATATATGTGGCTGGTAGAATAGCAGTCAGCAAAATTAAATACACCTTTACTAATGAAATTGTTTTGAATAGCAACTAAATTGTTCAGTCGAGTGGTCTAAGCAGGGATAAAGGGAACACACACGAGGGCATTGCTTACAACTTTAGTCAAACTACACAGCAGTTAAAATAATTTAATTACTCAGGGTTTGTATGTGACGTATCATAGGAGGTGTGGTGATGGTCTCAGTTCTTTTCACCTTCTTGAGCTCGTAGACAACCTGAAATTATTCAAGACTCTTTAGTGGTCCCTTGTGATTGTGGATTAAGTGCCTTCTGCGTATCAGACAACGGGAATGACTGACACACACGAACAGTTTACTGGTCTTCTGAGGGAGCGTGTCAGATAGTTGAGGTCCAGAGAGACAGCCCTGCCATAAGTCTGGCATCCAATAGAGAAATTTGCAGTGCTGCATTTGCTGATGCACTTGCTTGGTTTTCTATGCTATCACTCACAGTGACTTCAAAATAAAATAAATTTTAAAAGCGACTCAGGAAAAAGTGATTTCAGTGTGCAGTCTCTGGGATGGGAGTAATCAGGTGAAGTTCTGAGGAGAAGACAAAAATAGTCTCATTTGACAACACTCTTTAAGATTCTGCTTCTATGGAAATGTGTTTACCCCTGTGAATAATCTATGTCTTTAGCCATATTTCTGGACAACAGTTAATAACCAAGAAGAGGAGCTGAAGGGAGGGATGGAGGTTGGCAACAAATCACAAAAACACAGATTAAAATGTTCAATATTAGCTCTCTCCAAACTGCTTTCCTGACAGCTAACCTATATGTCAAATGAAGGCAGCTGCTTAGATGAGTGGGTGCCTGGTAAGAAAATTAGAATTAAATCCTATGCTTTGAGGTTCTGATCAGTGTGCTCAAGCTTCACTGATGTCTGCTGGTATGTTTTTTTTTTTTTCTAAAATCAGAGCAGTAGTTGCGTATGCATGTCTATGACACCAGAAAAGATCCCTACTTGTTTCAGGTGATAAAAGGTATCAGTAGGGTGTGCTGGTGTTGTAGGGTTTCAGTTTTAGAATTGAGTTCTAGAGAGTACATCAGCACTGGCTTTGCAGGACAAAATTTTTAATGCCATTTTAGACAAGTTCAGAGAAGTTCATTAGGATAGCTGTGGTGCTTTACCCATTTACAGAGAATTTAGTGCCTGCACAAAAGCCTGCTGGAGAAACAATATAAATAAAAGTTTGCTGAGCCCCACGTTGCCATTAGATTATTGGAGTTCTGATGAATTTCACCAGAAAGAAATTTGTGCTCTGCTCATCTAAGGAGCACTATTTTGGAGATAAATATAAAGGAAGATCACTTATCATGTGTAAGAACATTCATTCCAGGGCAAAGAAAAAGATGGATTGTTAGTAAGTTTTTGAAATTGTGTCTGTGTTGAAACTCCTATCAGTTCTTTAAAGTTCACATGTGAAAACTGAGTATGGTAGATGTTAGCTCGGTTCATTAATTAGACATGGATAATACCTTGTGAGCAGCCTCAGAATTTCTTTTTTCTTCTGAAAGAAAACTCTCAGAAAACCTGAGAGATTTAAAATTGTATGATTTGGGATAAATCTGTAAAAAAATTATCTGTCAGTATATTTGTCGTTGGTTAGACACCATGATTGATATTTATCCATCCTAAATACCTAATCATTGTGTTTGGTGTCTGTTGCCAGCCTTTCTCAGTGCTACAGTAAAAGTGAGAAAGAACAGCTTCCTAATGTGGGAGCCAAATTGCTTGTTTCTGCTACAGTGTGGCAGGTAACCAGAACTCTCGCTGAAGATTAATAGTTCTTAACTTTGAGTTGCAGCTCTGTGTGATCAACACTACCCTTGGGACACATCCTGTTTTAAAATACCAGGCTGTCTTGTGCCAGTAACCTTTCTATAATACATCTTCAAAGAACACACCAAAGGCCCATCATGTCCATTCTGTATCATTAAACAAAAGCTTTTGAAGCCACATGATGTTTAAAACTGATGTAGAAAAGACATCTGCCTTGCTAAGTGATAAGAGATTTTTATTTTTTGGATATCTCCAGAATACGTAAGGAAGTATCAGGCAATACACATGCTCAGAATTATTTGCATTGATATATATATATATATGTGAAATAAGGGATTAGTGCTCAATATTCTGCATTTTTTCTTACGATGCAGTAAAGTGGGATTCCTGCTGTATGAATGTTTATTATGCTTCAATTAAATTTCCTTTGGAATGAAAAATAACTTAAAAGGTATTTTCACTGTACTTTTTAAGGTAATATCAATGCCAGTATTGCTATTTATTTTACTTAGAATTTCATTCTGGAACTTGTACTATCTATTAATATTTATTTTATAGATATTTTTTGTATGACCAAGAAAGTTACCATTAACAGAACATTATGAAGAGCAGAAACAGGCACAGTTTAAAGACACAAATACGCTCATGCATTGAATTTTGCATGTAGCATCAACACTGTATGCAAGCTTTCAGTTTTACTAATGATGACTTTTTGTATTTTGTTTACAGAGCAAATTTTCAGCTTACTCTTGAAATATCTCCCTATATAATGCATTTATTATTTATAAATATTTAAGTTTGCCTGGTGCAGAGGCCTGAGTGCTGGAGATAGAGATTTTATGCCATCACTACTGTAAGAGCAAGGAACACCAGAAGCTGTGTGGAGTCACAATGCAGCATGACAAAACCAAAGTAGTGTTTAAAAGGGAGGGCTTCTCTATTTTTCCTGTTCTTGGTAACATCAGCAGCCTGAGCCTCATGACCCACTGTGGCTATCACACAGCTGGAGATGCTTTGCGAATTTTCAGTACAGAAAAGAATCCTTTCACTGAAAACCTAGAAAGGAGAAAAAATTGGTTTTGGTTCTGCTTCAAAGTCACAAAAGGAGATGTTTGGCATTAACAAAAAAGCTAATACAACTGTCTCTATATTGGTTGTGGTTGCATTTTAGGGGTTTTTTAAAATTAATGTTCAGACAGTGAAGATTTTTTTTTTTACTGTGTGTGTGAAGGAAAGGGATTTTCTAATACTTCTCCAAAGCATTCTCCCATTACTAGGAGACTTTATAACTTTGCCTGTTGTGGGTTTTTTTTTCCCCAAAAGATGTCTAAATGATGGCAGTTTAACAAGGCAGCTCTTGGAGAGCAGATTAATTTTCACTTTGATGATAAGTGAAATTTCTTCCACCTCATTATCTGCAAATCTTTTGGTGGAGCTGAGGCTGCTGGCTGTGTATCTCAAAAGACCTTTTGCTTGCAAGTGAGGCTGGCTTCTGTCTGCTCCCATGACTGTACAAGCGCTGACATGTTTCCTCTGCTTTGCCATAGTGGGCATAAATTCAAAACTAGCTACATTTCAGGAGCAGCTTTTCCATGGGGAAAATGGGCTCTTTCTCCACCAGGACTATACCCACCTCCAAGCCCGATCCCATTCCCTTGCTAAGGTGGCAGTGGTGCCACAGACATCCTGCCCGTGAGAGCAGCAGCCCTTGGGGGAAATCCCCATTAGCCAGAGAGAATTAGAGCTGTCACGACTGCAGTAGGGCCCCTGGAGATTGTGGAGATATTCTCAATATCTTTTGTTTGCGTGTGCAAAGGTTATGTTACTTCTCCAAATCAAATTTTAAGGGTTAAAATGTTTTCCACGAACATGACTCCCCTTCTAACACATGTGCAGGCACATTATCTGAAACAATGAGCATGACAAAACACTTTCACCATTAGAAATGTCTGAGTGAATACAGACTGCCGTTTAAACACTTCTAAGATGATGCAGTATCACAGGCTGTTAATTTGAAATTTCTGAGTGAATTAGTAAAATTAGGAGGACTAAAATACAGGCATTTTTATTATGTTAAAATTATTTGTCTTTGCATTTTTAATTTTGTAGACTCATGTAGAATGACAAAAGCTTCCCTGAGATGTATTAGACATGCCAAGTAAGCAAAGTAATCACTGCTGCTGGCAATAGAGGGCAGTGGACTTTCATTTGTAATATGTTTTACTAAGGGAAAAAAGTAATAAAGTTATGTTTATTGAGATCTTTCACCTTTTCTTCCTCACACTTGGCCTTGCACCTCCTGGATTTCTATTCAAATTCTCATCCTTTTTTGTTGCAGTGTAAGTGAAATGCATTAATCTAAATAAAATTGTTCACTTGAAGTTATTATTGTGTATGTATCTTGAGAGGGGAATAGGAGCAAGCTAAATATAGCACTACAATATTGGTCTCTGTGGTGCGTATGTCTAGCTTGTGAATTTGTAAACATTTACAAATTTGCATGATTTTTGCTGGCAGTAGACATCATCATTTCCGTGCTCAGAATTCACTACTATTACATCTAATCATCTTCAGAATCTCCAAAGCAAAACTTTTCGTGCAGGAAAATAAGACTTTAGTGGATTTACATTACGCTTTGGAAATTCAAAAATAAAAACAAGAGAAAAAACCAATTTTTGAGCTGTTGTCTCTGTTTATCTGCATGCTTTCTTATGGAAACCTACCAAAGCTTAAGCAAATCATATTGACCATTCTCCCTATCTGCAAAAGAGTCATCACATCTCAGATTCAAAGCTGAGAGTAGAAGAGCAGGTGCAAGCTTGTACATCTAGGACTGGTGTATCTCTCTCTGATCTTCCTACATCACTTAAACAGATCCATCATCGCTGCTTGTGTCAGTGTCATGTCCTGTTAGTGAGGCTGAAAGCAAGGGAGAAACCTGTCACCATCCCAGGTCCTCACCTGCACCCCTTAGCTAGGACCTCCAGTGGGCTCCTGCCCTCCCCTGCTTCTCTGTGCCACCCCTAAACCTCCCTCTGCCTGAGGTGGTGAGGGCACTTTGTGCCTCTCACACGTTTATCCTTTTTTTATAGTCTGACATCAGGAAGTTTGGCAATTCCTCCCATGTGTTTAAATGCTCAAAATATTTTTTTGAAAAGTATGCCTTAGAGGTAACAAAACTCCTAGACACCCCAAAGCAAAGACAACCCTTCAAACCACAAAGTGTGTAGTTTTGGGCAGACCACATCAGTGTTACAGACTGCATTTTTGGATGTTGATGCATCAGTGTTGGTGATGGTGAGGTGACCCACCCCAGTCCAGTAAGCACCTGTGGTTTTGTGTATCACATTTTGTTATGCTTTGAGGTATCTGTGTTGTGTACAGGGTCTGCTGATGGATGTGATATTACAACTGGATCAAATGCAACTCCTGTTGATATTAATTTCTTTAAACCATTGCCTATATTTTAGGTCCTACTTGCCAGTAACATTATGAAAGATGGTCTTACTAAGAAACAATAATCTTATCTTTAAATGGTTGCAAATAACTGTATTTGCATAGGACCGTTCATATCTGCCTTTTTCATAGGAAGTGGCTCCATCAGATTTTGGGGGTATTTCTGGACCAACACTTCAAGAATAAGTATGATATTTATGGCTGCTTTCCTTTTTTTATGTTTGGGAGTTCTGAAGGAAAAAAAAACCAACTTACCCTGCACATGATAGCTGAAGTTATTTTTCAACAGCAGTGGCAAAATTGACATAGACACCCTTTTAGATTTTTGCTTAGAGGATTATTAAAGCAGCTATATTATTGTCAAAGTTATTTTTAAAAAAAAAAATCCTTTTTTTTCCCTCTCTGGTACATCTTTTTTTCCTGTGTTTTTGTATCCCAGTCTTATTAAATATGGATGCTCCTATCACTGACTTTGCTAATACTTCCACTTTTTTTCAATTATCTACATGACAGGTGTTATTGCACAGAATAGCCATTTTTTTCTGTCTGCTTTTCATAGTGTGTTTGATTGATTTGCTGGTTTAAGCCCATCACATTTAATTCCTGGCAATATTAGTGTGAGATCAAATATTGCTGACTTAAAAACAGGATGCTTTTAGTGTGCCCAGGTACTTGGTATTGGTTCTATTGAAGCTAAAATTTCATGGGAAAAGGATGAAACAAGTAATTTCTTATGTTCAGTCTGGTACAGTTTTAAGTATATATATATAATTTTGCTCTATGTCCTAAGCCATTGGTAACAATAAGATCCTTAACATTAAAAAAAAAAAAAAAACCCAACAAACTCTGACTTAATTCCCTGAGAACAGTAGTAATAAATTGTGATAATTTGTAATTCCACTTGGAATTCTGTTGAAAGCTGTAGATATTGACCAAGACACAGGTAAGCACAGTTCTAAAAAACGTATTAAATGAGACTGTTCTCAATTTTTAATTTTTTAAATTGTTTTGGCCTAGTCTTTGGCCACAGGATGAAACAATTTATGAGGCTCTGTCTGTGCATTAAACAAGCTATGTATGTTCTGTATATTCTGTCTCATAACAGAGTTACTGAGTGCCGGATTGAAAAAAAAAAAATGTTATGGCAATTTTCAAATGTGGGGGTTTTTTTTCTCTGTCATAAACAATCATATATAAATTGGCATTTCAAGTAAAAAACTGGTTTTCTTTGGGGGAAAAAAAATCATATAAAAGGCCCTTTTGGCATTTGGTACAAAGAAGTCAGGCATGAGAGACATACTGCAGTCAGGTGTAAGCAACATAGTTTATCACACAGGTAGAAGCAGGGTTCCATTACAGGGTTGCATTCAATTACAGCATGAAACATTAAAAATCCCACCTTAAAAAGAGGAAGGGTTATCATGCCACTTTGACAGCAATGACTCCAAAATACTGGGGAAGTTCAGACAAAATGCACTGAAAAATCTCAGTCACCTTCTCAAAGAGTTTTGAAATGCCGTGTTTGCCTAAGACATAGAACCTGAAGGGAGCCATTCTTTAGGCAACTGGTCAGAGTGCACAGGGAGAGGAAAAGCAAGTCTTGATTCTCTTATGGGCAATACACAGGGCTTGCAGACTGTATGGTTTTCTGTAATTCTGACAAATATGCATTGAAAATTGTCCTCATAGAACGAATGAAGACGAATTGAATCTAAATGATAATATTTAAGGTCAGAAACAGGAGCTATGCTGAAAAGAAGATGAGGAAGGAACGCAAAAGAAGTGAATGCACCTATCAAGCTGTTTCACAATCTCCTTACATAAGGTTGTCAGATATGCTGTTTGCCATCTCATCTCATGCTTTTGAATACTGAATCAGCATCCAAGCACTTCTTTCTTGTATTTTTGCCTGTGGGAAGGACCCAGTACATGTTTCTCTTGACATTCTGTGATCTTTTAATTTCTACTCAGGTAAGCAAGGAATTGAGTTGGTCTATGCAGTCTGTGCCGATTATTCAGTTATTCACCCAGGATAAGTTAGTGTTTGTATTCTCACCTGACTCTATAAGAAACCATAGAATCATTAAGGCTGGAAAAGCCCAACTTTATGTCAACTAAACCATAGTACTAAGTGCCACATCCAGTCGTTTCCTGAACACTTCCAGGGATGGTGACTCCACCCCCTCCCTGGGCAGCTTGTTACAACGTTTGACAACTCTTTCAGTGAAAAAAGTTGTAGAGAGCAATAAGGTCTTCTCCAAGCCTCCTTTTCTCCAGACCAAACAACCCTAGCTCCCTCAGGCCCTTCCTCAGCTTTGTTGACCTTCTCTGGGCTCGCTCCAGCACCTCAATGTCTTGTAGTGAGTGGCTCAGAACTGGACATGGGACTTGAGATGTGGCCTCTCCAGTGTCAAGGACAGAGGGACCATCACTGCGCTGGTCCTGCTGGCAACACTGTTTTTGATATAGAAAATGTCAGATATAATTTTAGTGTACTGTATTAAGACAGTATACTGTATTATATCCTATAGTATACTGTATGTATATTCACTACACTATACCATATTAAAAGAGTAAAGTTTAAGTGATGCATCTCCTAGCAACAGTTAGAACTGAAAAATATGTTCATGAGTGAGAACTATATAAAAATATGGTAAACAGGAAAAACTGTCTCTAGAAAGTCGCAATTAAAGCAATCAGTGGGGCATTTTTGCATAGGTCACAAGCAGGAAATATGGCAGGGATCTAGATGATAGCTGGCTGCTAGATGATTGGGTTGTAAAGGGCATGTGTTGCAAGGCAGTAAAACACTGCACCTTTAACTGCTTTGCAGAGAAGCTGATGGATTAATTGGATAACAACTAACAAAAGCCATCTGGAGTTATGCTATCCTTTATCACATTGAACAATATTTCAGGTTTTGTTATTTGTCTTACTACTAATGTCTTAATCTTGCAAAACATCCATCTTGCCTAATATGATGACAGCCTTCGTAGTCATGGAAACACGAATCAGAGTGGCACATTTTTGTGTGCTGAGCCTTTACCACAGACCCCCGCAGCATGTTCACCCATCAGGGACAGTGAGCAGTCAGGGGCTCCAGGTCTCCGATGAGACCCAACAGGATGGGATGAGGATGCTGGTGTGGGTGGTGTTTGGAGTATTGGTGTTCCCACGGTGCACTCTTACCAACCCAGACTGGGCTCTACATATGTAGCTTTTTATTTTGGAGGCTGTCACCGCCCGTGGTCTCCTCTCCAAATGATCTGCCACATCTAGTCCTTATTGTGATGATCTCTGGTCTAGGGATGCCATGGATCCCTCAATGAAATATTTTCTCTTTCATCTTGCCGTGATCTTATCAAGTTGTCATTGGTTTCCACCAGACAGTATGTTTCTGAGATAAACAAATCACCTCAAAGGCCAACAGCACTTTTTGTTTTTCCCCTTTCCATCAAGCTCTGGTTTGCATGATTGTCTGGGGCAAAGTGGAGGTGGAAAGGGAAGGCTGTGCATGCTCACCACAGGAGAACTCATGGAAATTTAGGCAATGGCTTTGTAGCTAAACAATTTTTCTTCTGCCTTGCTTACTGTCAGGGAACCTAGGAAGCCTTCTACATTAATACCTTTCTTTACACAGTGTCATTCTGAGGATCTCTCTTGATTTCAGTGGCACTAGAAGTCCCCTCTTATAATAGAAATAATATTACAGTAAGCAATGGTTCCAAAGTATAAAACTGTAAGCCATCAATTTTTTTGTAATCTGTGATTTCAACCTTTTACCCAGAGGAGGATGCTAATATTTGTAATATTTTAAACTGCTTTGTCTCTTTCTGTCGGAAATGGTTCAAATAACTGGACATGTGGATCCATCTTATATAATGGAGAAGAGTCAATATACTTTTGAAAGAAGCCATACCTCAAAATTGCATTGCTTCTTAAAAAATATCAGTATGAATCCATAAGTATGACTGAAACACAAAGAAAGTGTGTATCTGTAAATATTTTTTTTCTTTCAAAAAGATGAAATGAGAAAGATCTTAGGTTTCAGAAAGCTGCTATGAAACAAGAAACAAAAGGACAGAAATGAGGTCATTTTACCCAACAGAGGGAAGTTGGCAAAGGGATTGAATGCAGATTTCTCTTGAGCAGATGATTATCTGGTAAAGGGATGTGGCAAAACTACCGATGGTTCCAAAATCATGCAGGTCAGACGGAAAGAACCAAAAGGTTGAAGAGGGATTTAATTATTCTGAATGGCAAGGTGATTAAATGACAGATGATGTTTAATATTTGTTTGCATAAAGAAAAAAACCTCTTTAATAGGTGAAATTTATATTACTGCTTCCATTGTGCGTATTGTATGGCCTGAATGAGACTTCACCACACAGAGCTGTTTACAGTCAGTCACATATATTTCTCCATGGAGTTTAAAAAATGTTTGCTTCATTTTTTATTCAGATCACATCAGCAAGAAATCTATGTTCATCCTGAATTTTCTGAACATTAAGGAACAGAACCTTTCTTGGGAAATTTCTAACCATTGATTCATAGAAACTGGGGCATTATTCAGAAGCACTATGTGATTTTACACTTGTGCTGTCCTTATACTCTTTTCTTAAGGAGCACAGGCCACTATCAGAGTTGGATGAACCTAGAAGAGCCCTTGGTTTGCCCAGAATAGCAATTCTTATTTTACTCTCTTATAATAATTTCATGCTAATTATTCATTAGAATATTCAAGATTTTTTTTTTTCCAGGAAATGACAATCACTTCCCATAGTGAGATATTAATGACACCACATTTAGCATAGCATAAAAATGGCCCTCATAGGCACAGAAATAGTAATCCAAAGGCTGGAAGCTGTGTCAAGACTCCATCTATGACAGAGGAATGAACACACCCACCCAACACACTTTTGGGCTATGAGGGAATTGAGTGTTTTGGGAGGGAGGAGTGAATGCAGAGCCTGGAGGACAGATAAATTTATCTCTATGAGATGTCCAGCTACCAAGTGGCTGGCCCAGGAACTGGTCTGTGGTGATTTATCTCCTTCAACTGGTCCAGCCCCAAAGCCATTTGCACACAACCTCATCGCTTGCAATCTCCCTACTCTTTGATATCCAACTCAAATATATATGAAACCCATTGTTTCCTTCAGAGAAATGGAAGACAGGGACCTATTGTATAAACTTTGAATAAATATACCCAAATGCTTGCTTAAAATCAGTGAGGGGAGAAAAGAAAAAAAAAAAAGAAGAAAAAAAAAGAGGTTGTAGGGAGGGAGCTTAAACTATCAAAGCAGAAATCACTTTCTGCATGAAAATGTGCCAACCTGTTCTCCCTGAGAATCTGGGATGGTGAAGTCACCTTTCTTTAATTGATTTTCTCATTTGCACTTAAAAATCCTATGTTGAATGTAATTTAAAGAAAAAAAAAAAAGGTTGACTACGAGACACCCATGAGTGTTACATTTTGTTTGTTATTATACTAGATGCTTTTTATTAACATCTCAGGAAAAAATGGAAATACACTTGAAAATCTCCACATTTCAGAGCCCTAAGCTATGTTCAGTGACCTTCTACACCACAGAGAGCAATTCAGTTAGTTTTCCCCATTAGCCAAAGGGAGGAAACTAGTGTTAAACAAGCTTTATTTTTAACATTATGTGTTCCTAGTTGATCGAAGATGTATTCAGTTTGTGGATTGACAAGAAAGGTATGTGCAGAAGGTCAGACAGGTCACAAACATCTTTTAAATCTTACATTTCCCAGTTCTGTAAGACTATGAGCAAAATGACTTAACAGAAAAAAAAATGCGTTCTTTTTATATGATTGCTTTACCTCTAAAGAAAAAAAAAACGTTTAATAGCTCTCTACCCCCTTTCACTTAGCTGCAATATCCTCTTCAAATTATCTAGGTTACTTAGGTCCACTTACCATTTAGCTATTTTTAGCTTGCTAGTTGTCTTCTACTTCTGGAGAATTATCCTGTTTGCAATTAAATTTCCTGACACTTTTTTTTTCCCTCTCTGTAGACCATGCATATTTGAGGTGTACAAGCATAAAGTAACGTAGGTCAGTGAAAGGTCCATATTTACAGCAATCTGTAATTTTTCTTGATTTTTTATTTTTTGTGGGTTTTTTTGTTTTGGTTTGGTTTTGTTTGTTTGTTTGTTTGTTTGTTTGTTTTTCCTTTGGGGTTTTCTTGTTTGATTTCTGGAAGAAGAATATGAGAGGACAGCATCTGATAAGGAGAAGTAAGCCTGTCTTGGTGTGAAATACAGGTACACAAGTCTCCCCTGGTGTGTAGTAAAAAAAATTATGATAAACATGTGTGTATGTATTTTCCTTTCTAAGAACATGTTTGCTTCCTACATGAGTTGCAGAGACAGCTCTGCTGTATCCGAGTGTGGACTTTGATGAATTGATCAGTGGGGCACAATTGAGAAACCTCTGAGCCTGGGTTGGTCATAGTAGAGATGGAAATCAAAGCTGTGTAGCTACTTCATGTGCAGTCGAGTTGTATGGCTCAACACAACTGTGCCCACAGTTGCTCTCTGGAACGTGGCATTGGCTGGTTGTAATATGGATTATAGTTGCACAGACAGCAGGCACCCACCTTTGGTTATGATTATTGGATATGGCTTTCATGCCAGCACGGAGCACATGCATAGAACGGGTGTGTGCATTGCCCAGGGAGGTGTGTGCATTGCCCAGGGAGGGCAGAAGTGAGCAAACTGGTCTTCCTCAGATTTATATGTAGAGGAACAGAGGAGTTAGATAAATGTAATATTTTAAAGGGAATTGGTTATTCTGAAAGCTTCTGATAACTATGACAATAAAAGGAAACTGAAGTAGGAATCTTCTCATCTGCTGCTAATGGCCAGTGAAGAATGCATTATTATATAATTATCAAAATGTTTGTATTGCTGATGAATACACTGGTGGCAGAATATGATCTTGTGCATCCATGAATTTGCCTTTAATTATAAACAGAAGGAATGTATAAGCGATGTAATTTAACATTATTTTCTCTATACTAATGTTCCGTAAATGTTAATACTTTCATTGGTGTGACATGCTTCACCTAAATGAAAAACTGTCATTTGTTGTTACATCTCTTATCTACAAATGATAGTGGGACAATTTGTGAAAGTAATTGCAATTTTAGGAATACACACATAGGCAGTTTTATGCCATTTAAAAAACTATACCATAATCTCAAATCACACTTGGAAAATGTCAGAAGAGAAACGATGTATTGCATATTTACTTTACACTGCAACTGAGGTATGGGATAAATATAGGAACTCCATATAAAGCTCCTAAAATAAGCAGAAAACTGTGAAAAATAGTCTCTGCATTTACTAGTTTATCCCATAATAAAGTTAAATAACTTTTTTCACCTCTGTAGAATCAATAAATTCAGATGATCATAGCACAGTTCACATTTTGGAAAAGAGGATGATTTAGTATTTTGTGATGCTGCAGTTTGCTTTTAGGGTGACATATTCTGGTCTGTTCCAAACAATTTTAAGATGCTTGATATACTTCAAGGTATGAAGCATCTCATGAATCTTACAATATAGTGGGTCACTGTTCCTAACAGTTGTTTCATATGACTTTATGATGTGAGCTGTAACGTGGTAGAGATAAATTTGGAATCTGATACCTGATGAAAAGTAATCCCAAGGTAGAAAGAGTCAGATTTTGTTATCTTATTTTAGGTTAAATATTCATAAATATATTAAATAACTTCAGCTACTGAAAGGAGGAAAACAAAAATTTCATAGGAGAAAAAAGGAAAAGCCGAATATAACTTGATTATAATACCGGTCCTGCAAGCATACTTGCTTTGTAAGAGGTCTTTGCAGGTAATAAAAGGCAGAATACGTGTGGTTTAGCATTTTGAAGTGTATGACGATATTTATATGTATTTTTCCCTTTAATTCCATTAATTAGATCTCTCAGGTTATGTTCTTTCTCACATCTGCAAATGCTTCCCAGTTATTTTGATAGTGACTTCTGCCTATGAGGAGCCTGTATGTTGAGAACTGCAGTTCATTGTGGAACTTATTGATGAGGTATTTTGAACTTCCTTATGAAAAACAGTAGCTACTGAACTTAATTTCTCTTCAGGCTATAAGAAGACAATTTAGATGCTCATCAGAAAGATGTGAAAGAACTGTATTTGAAACTGTTCAGGAACTGGCACGAAAGATGAAAGCTTAAGTGGTCTTGAATGCACAGAAGTACCTCCAAAAACAAAAAAAAAGAAAAATCATAGAGGGAAAATTTCTTGGTGTATACATGAAATATGAAAACATATGCATGTCCCTAAAACCCTGGTTGAAATACTGGAGAAACTGAGAAGAAGTCTTGGTGATAAATTTGATCTAAAAATGTGTTTTTAGATTGTGTCTGACTTTTTTTGTATCCAGTTTAAAATAGATCTCAAATGAACGTAACCCTTGTTTTCCTAGGACAAAACTTCCATGGTGGCTGAAGCGCCACTAATGCCTCTTGCAATGACAGGGCAGCAGTGGGGATTGAGACCCCTAGAGAGCCGTAGCAGATGTGTTTTGTTCTGCCTTTTTTTTTTTTTTTTTT
>VZRR01011458.1:0-17844 GCA_013398015.1 Oreocharis arfaki
CTGCACCAGGAGCTGTGCAGTGGCTTTGTGGGGAAATTTGTGTTGGTTTTAGTGTTCCCAGGAAAGAATTGGGAGGCTTTGTGTTTAACCCGTGTGCACTAGAAATGTCTCCTGGCTGGGGGAAAGAAGTATTGGAAAAGTGACAACAAGTGAGTGAAATGCAAGAGCAGAGATGTGTAAGACAAAAATAAGGTTTCTGAGATTTGGTCACTGAACCCAGTGGAAAACTTCAGTCCACTCAAAGGCAGTGTTAGTGTTTGCAAAGGAGGAGTAAAACACACTTCAAGCTGTTGGCAACAAGCAATAGCAGCGATCTCTGGGTTACTGCTGTGTAGTGTAGAATGGGAGCTGTGATCCAGAGAGCAGAAATGGGAATCACACAAGCTGTGGATCTTTCCTGTTCATTGTGGGGCCTGGGAGGATGCATTTGGACACTCTTGGATAAATTTCACGGTTTAGGGATGAACAAGGCACTGCTGGGGTATGGGTTGGACCTGATGGTCTTAGAGGGCTTTTCCAGCCTTAACAATTCCATGTTGCTGCGATTCTAAGTATGAACCATTACAGCGTGAAGTGCAGCCTGGAAAGGAGGGTGGGCATTGCAAGAGAAGAGAGCAGAAAAGTGACAGAGGCTCGTGAGACTCAACAGGAGCAGTCAGGAGGTTGCATGTGCACACAGTGATGGGCAGAGGCTGCTGCTGTGTGGACACAGAGGACAGAATACACAGAGAATGAATTAACCAGGTGGGGGAACATGGCTGAAGGAAGTGCTTATTTATGCTGAGGAGGTAGCCAGTAATGCTGGTGAGCTGGGAGTGTGTGTGGATCTGCTGGAGGGTAGGAGGGCTCTGCAGAGGGACCTGGACAGGCTGGACCCATGGGCTGAGTCCAACAGTGTGAGGTTTAACAAGCCCGAGTGCTGGGTCCTGCACTTTGGCCACAANACAGATGGACATGAGCCAGCAGTGTGCCCACCTGGCCTGGATCAGGAATGGTGTGGCCAGCAGGACCAGGGCAGGGATTCTTCCCCTGCACTCGGCACTGGTGAGGCCACACCTCGAGTGCTGTGTCCAGTTCTGGGCCCCTCAGTTCAGGAAGGACGTGGAGATGCTGGGGTGTGTCCAGAGGAGGGCAACAAGGCTGGTGAGGGGTCGGGAACACAAGCCCTGTGAGGAACGGCTGAGGGAGCTGGGGTTGTTTAGGCTGGAAAACAGGAGGCTCAGGGGAGACCTCATCACTCTCTACAGCTCCCTGAGAGGTGGCTGTAGCCGGGGGGTCAGGCTCTTCTCCCAGGCAATGACTGACAGAATGAGAGGACACAGCCTTTAGCTGCCCCAGGGGAAGTTCAGCTTGGACATCAGGAAAAAATTGTTCACTGAAAGAGTGATTGGGCACTGGAATTGTCTGCCCGGGGAGGTGGTGGAGTCACCATCCCTGGACGTGTTTGAAAGCATGGATGTGGCACTCAGGGCCATGGTTTAGTTGATGAGGAGGTGTTGGGTCACAGGTTGGACTTGATGATCTCAAAGGTGCTTTCCAACCCGGTTCACTCTGTGATTCTGTGAGCTGCTCCCAATAAAACCCTGCACTGCTGTGTTCTCCAGCCTTCGCCCAGCAAACATCCCAGTGCACCATTTTGCAAAGCATTGTGTCACAGTGCAATGCTGGGGCTTTTGGCAAGCTTACCTTTGGAGCTGGAACCAAACTCAGGGTTTCTCCAGGTACGTCTGAATTCCCAGATGGAAGCACTTCTTTCAGTTCACAGGTTACTTTGCCTATTTTGCCACCCCACAATATATTAGGAACAGGACTATGAATTTTCAGCTGGTATTGAGAGCAAGTGATTTCCATGGCTGCAGGAATATTCTCCCCTCCCTATTCCTGAGAATGAACATAGCAGAGGTTTTACATGTGCAAGAGGAATTTTCTTGGAAAGTCGACAGGAACTGGGCTCCTAAATCGAGCTCCTCTAGCAGAGAAGGGAAGCGAAATGGTGAAAGCCAGCACAGACCAGCAAAATGCAGAGGGGTGAAACTGGTTTCATAAAGCTGTAGTAGGTAAAAAAGGACTTTTCTAGTATGTGGATAGAAATAGTTGGAGATAACCAGACTCGTAATTGAATGTGAACACAAAAAATACACATATTGGGTGTCTGCTTTGGAGATCCTTGAGCTGTAACTGTATGGTGTCGTTTCTTTTGGTGAAGTATTTAATTGCTGAAGGCTCCATTCAGTACTGCTCTGGATATTGTAGAGGCCTGTGCTATTGTGTGGCTATGGAAGTAATTACAAACTCACATTTGGATCTGGGACGAGACTTCTGGTTTTGCCAGGTACATTTATCCTGACTTTTTACTAATTTGCAAGTTTGTTAATACACACCAAGATCTGGGGAATGGCAGCTGTCACAGGCATTGTAGCCATCCTGGAACAGTGGCATTTAGCTCAGGGCAGCTCTCCAAGCTGGCAGGCACATGCTTCCAGTGCTCCTCCTCCGACTGCATTCCTGGGATCAGCTAAGATCGTGTTCTGCTCTTGCTCTGCTCTTCTGCAAACTCAGTCATGTGGGTTTGCAATGAGCACTCACAGCTCAGAAAGCCAACTCCATCCTGGGCTGCATCCCTAACAGCATTGCCCAGGAGATTGAGGGATTAATTCCCCTCCTCTGCCTGCTCTGGTGAGACCCCACCTGCAGAGCTGTGTCCATCTCTGGGGTCCCAGGAAAGACAAGGACCTGCTGGAGTGGATGCACAGGAGGGCCACAAAAAGGCTCAGAGAGATGGAGCAGCTCTCCGTGAGCACAGGCTGAGAGGGATGATTTAGGCTCCAGGGAGATCTTATTTCAGCCTTTCAGCACTTAAAGTACTTTCAGACTTACAAGAAAGATGAAGTTTTAAAACCAACCTGTAGTGACAGGACAGAGAGTAATGGTTTCAAACTAAAAGAGGGTAGATTCAAACTGGAGTTAAAGCAGAAATTTTTGTACTGTGAGAGTGGTGAAACACCAGCACAGGTTGCCCAGAGAGGTGGTACATGTCCCATTCCTGGAAACATTCAAGGTCAGGTTGGATGGGGCTCTGAGCAATCTTACCTGGTTGAGTTGTCCCTGGTCATTGCAGGACAGATGACCTAGATGACCTTTAAAGTTCCCTTCCAATTCAAACCACTCTGTGGTTCTATGATTAAGAAAATATCCACTTGGGGTGATTGTCACCATTTTAGCTGGTCTTTGCTTGTATCAGAATACCACCAAGGAGCATTGCACTATAAATTTTTAATATCAGTGTTGGGCTGGATTTGACTGCATTTTAGCTGGATTGTCTGATGTACAGACACTGCATTGCCACAAATACTGCGAGGGGATTCTGTTTGCCACTGGACTTGCAGGTTTGCTGATCTGTCGCAGCTGCAGGACCATTTGTGATGCTCCAGGCACTGCAGAGCTGAGGAGACAGAGCATGAATTCCCAAGAAACAGAGTTACCAGCCTGCCTGTGAGGCTCCAAGACCTAGACAGGGGCACGGTGTGCCATGGAAACCTGTAAGGACATAACTGTAACCAGGGCCAATGGGGTCCTCACAAAGGTTTCCTGGGCCATGTGAGTCATGGGGATGGAGGGGGATATAACTGACATTAGGAAAAAGAACCTTGTTGGTGATCATGGCACATGGGCAGTAAATACCCAGGAGAAAAGCTGGACTGAAAGGCTGTGGCCCTTAACTGCACAGCTGAGGGAACTGGACTTTAAGGTGATGTTACAGGTGGAAAAGCAGGTTAATTCCTGCTTGAATTGCCCCAAAATATATAACACCACACAACTGTGACCAGGAAATGAATGAACATTTTTTAAATCTGATCTCTGTGTTTCTGATCCTGGCAACTTTCTAGTGGATTTATTTGGTACTTTGATAGGGTGCCAAAGTCAGCGTGTTTCATCATTGCTCCCTTAAGTTATCCCCTGCTCTGGACTGTCTGCTGACCTGGCTGCCAGCATGTGTTGCAAAAACCTGCCCACATTTTTGTAGAGGCTGGCACCAGTGTGCCAACCAGGGAAGCAGGAAACACACATTTGGAACTGGGACCCGACTTGTTGTTACTCCAAGTAAGTTCAAGCTTTCTGCTCCAGATTAACCCCAGGACTGGTAAATCATTTGTTTATTGGGTAGATGGACCAGGGATTTCATGGGAGCATATTCCAGCTTCTTTCAGCTTCCCTTGGCAAAAGCCAGCTGGAATAGAGATGCTGTCTTGGAATGCAAGGAGGGCTTGGCTGTGGTGTGGCAGTGACCCACTGCAGGACGGGACAGCGAGAGAAGGTGCTGGTGTCCAGGTTTAATAGCCATGGTGACTGAAGGTTCTCCTCACTAAGGGCTTAGAGACTGGATTTTCTAAGTCTTAGCCTAAGAGAATATGTAGTGATCTTTCTGGTTTAAAATCCATAACCGTTGTATGATTCTAAGCATTTTTTTCCTAGAAACAAAATCTCTGCCATATATAACTGAAAACTTGATCTGGAAATTGAAAACCAGTCTGATTTTGGAAGAAAAAGCATGGAGAAGCATTTTGTGAAAATGACAAAAGTTCTCAGGAGGTTCATGAGCAGCCACTTCAAGTCTTTTTGTTTCCAGGAAATTGCCACACAGATGGGTTAATCCATCTCAGTCACCTGTGAGAGTGGATTAGATAAGCAGAATTGCTCCTTCTGGCTCCCAAAAATCTTTTCTTAACATTGTTGAAAGGAGCAGCAGAGGAGATCGTAGCAATCCTCTCCTGTGGTTTAGATGGTGCATGAGTAGATCCATACATGAACACAAACAGGGTATTGTTTCCTGATAAGAAATTTAGGAAAAATTCATCTCAATTTTTTCTGAATGTGAACACATGCTAAAAGCCCAGCATCTGTCCTGGTTTGATACTAGAGAGCTATTTATTCCATTGAGCACTTGATTTCTCCTCACATACTGGGTATCTTACTCTAATAATTCACTGTTACTTTCGGTTCAGTGGGAAATCTTTCCCTTAAAAGGTTTGTGAGAAAGACTTTGGATGGTTTTGGTAGTTTGACTTCCCCAAGTATAATTCCAGAGCCAATAACAAACACATTTTTTGGAAGGAGACCAGAATTATGCCTGAACTGCGTCAGTGAAGCAGCATATTCACACTTGCAAATGCTGAATCTTACATCAGTCTCTGCCCTTTGGATGACTTGGTTAATGCTGGACTAGGACCTGTCTCCAGACAGAGTTTAGAAAGTCTGGGAAGGGTTCCAGTCCTGAATGTGTTCATCTAGTTTTGCTGGAGCCACCCCGGCATCCAGCTGGGAATGGAACAGATGAGGAACATTTACTTCAGTGCTAAAGAAGGCACTTTCTAGACTTTCCCCATTGGAAAAAAATTAAAATTTCTTCATCTGGGAGCTAAGCTGTCTTCAGTATTTCTACAATATGCCAGATTTCACAGAGGACCTCTGGCAGACCTTTTGGAACACGCATTGGAGGACAGACAGGGAACATCACTGAAGTGCTTGTTAATTCATTGGAGCTGCTCCTCTGGGGGCGAGATTGGCCTGTGTGAGTGGGCAGGGGGTACAGGTGTCCCTGGAGTGGGGCAATAGCTCCAGGTTGACTGTAGCTGTGGAACACCAATGGTAAGAGCATCAATGATTCTGTCACACCAATTCCGGTCTGAGCAGAGATGCAGACCTTTTGCTTTGGAAGGAATGGAGAATGTGATCGTTTTCTGCACGATACCAGCTGGGAATTAAACCAGTTCAGGATTTCTACTGCAGCTTGGTTGGAGGGAAGGACGAAAAAAGAAAGGCACAAGTCTCAGTCTGATGTTGGAACAGGGTTCTACTGCTCTCTCCCTGAAATCAGCCTCCTGTTGGCTTTCTCTGTAGACTGGGCAGGAATAGCATTCCAACAGGTCCTGTTCTTCTGCCTGGAAGACATCCTTCAGTAGAGATAAAATTAGGCAGCATGGAAAGCTCAGAGTACCATTATTTACTTCTCACTCTTTGCTGTAAATAGGGGTCATAAATATTCAGCATCTCCAGCACATGCACCAGCTCATTAAGACAGAATGACAGGTCCCAGTGCTGCGGTTAGAGTAGATGGTATTTACCAAAACTATCTGCAAACCTTCATAGCAGTGGGCAAATACACAAAGGAACTTACAGGAACTGAACTGCAGCACCAGGGCAGAGGCCGCCGCCTCTCTGAGTAAGAACAGGAAACTAATATTTTGCAAAACTGCTGAAGCTTCCTGTGGAAAACAGGCTTTATTGTTTTATGTGTTCAAGATCAAAGCATTGCACAGATTGAAAGGGAGAAAAACACCCTAGTTTGGAGAGAGGTGGATATTTATCTCATCAGAAAGCACAGTACTCGTTAGGAGAAAGAAGCAGAGCAGCTCGATAAATTCCTCCTCTTCTCTTTCATTTCCCTGTACCCGTGGCAATGATCTACCCTGGCTCATCTGTATTTTACACAGGGATCTATCATCAAGCTTTTTACCAGCTCCCTAACAAACAATCACTGAAACCTGTTTCCAAAACCGGGAGTATGGGAGGTGGGGAGTGGGGTTGAGGGAGTCCCAATGTACCTTAGGCTGTATTTCTGCATAGTTTGCAAAGAGTCTCATCAGGTTCTTCAAAGCCAGGGCAGAGCTAGAACAGATGAATTACAGTTCAGGAGATGGGCCAGAGAATGGACCCTTGGGCTTTGTGGATCAGTTTTTTTCTGAGATCATACTAACAGAGAAGTGTGGCTGTTTCTCTAAGGTGGCAACAGCTGGGAATGGAACAGATGAAGAACATTTATTTCAGTGATAAAGAAGATTTTGAGTCACTTGCTAGACTTTCCCCATTGGAAAAAAATTAAAATTTCTTCATCTGGGAGCTAAGCTGTCTTCAGGATTTCTACAATATTTATCAGTGAGGTGTGTGAATGGGGAGAAAGCAAAGATTAATCTAAACTCTCAGTGCTGCACAATAACACTTCATCAGTTCATAAATGTGAACTGAAGCAGTCATTGAAATTTGTGAAGGCCAGTGGAAAATGGGACAGGAAACTGAGAGCCCCAAACCTGCATGGTGGCTACACTCTGTCTGTAATGATATTTCATCCAGTCATGGTGAGAGCACTGCAGGGTCCGGAACATTTTACTCTTAGCCATGAACAAAGATTTAGGAATGCACCTTCTCAGAGAATCAGATGAAATGTATCTTTAGAGTACAAGTTTATAAAGCTAAATCTGCAAAAAAGGGTTTAACCACAGGTTGTGTTTTTGATACGTGTGGAAAATCCCAGTCTGACTGACTCGTTAGCACAGTTTGAAGCAAGAAAACAGTAATGAGCCCCAGGTGTCTTATATCTGCAGCCTTTAGTGCCTCAAACCCCTCTCAGCAGGGTAAAATTTTGTAAAAAAATTTGGTACAAGTGGTGGAACATGATGAAATATTTGTTTGCTTCCCCTTTCTTTCCCTGAACGCAGCCCCGTGTTCCTACTTTGCAGTGGCTTCTCGTGCTTCTGCTGTAGGAGCACCATCAGTAGACTGGTGATAAATGTGGACACCCTTCAGATTTAGTGGTTTATCCCCTGCCCCTCAGGACATGGGGAGGAAATGGGATTCTGCATTTGGTGGATTTGACTGAACACTTGCAGAAAAAGCAGAATGGCCCTGGGCTGTCTCAAGAATCACAAACTCACAGAATGGTCTGGGTTGGGAGGGACCTTAAAGACCGTGTTCCAACCATGGGTAGGGACAGCTTCTGCTAGGCCAGGTTGCTCAGGTGCTCTCTCCACCTGTTACACACATCCCTGGGTGCATCCAGGCCAAGATGCCAGGCTGCAGAGCAGAGCTCAGTGAGTTGTCACCGAGAGGAATGGCCGGGCGAGACAGGGACATCCAGGGTGTGGATGTCCATGAGTCTTTTCAGATGCTCCAGGAATTCTGCCTGGCCACTCTGTGTCTCCCACACAGTGTAAGTCAAAAGAAGTAGCTTCTGCATCATCTGCTGTAGATGCTTTGGTTCTCTAAAGGTGTCCTAGCACAAGATCCCAAGGATCAGGCAACTTCCCACTGCAATGATGGAGAAACCTGCATTTCCAAGTGGCTGTCTGTTAAGACTGGAGGAACCATGAATGCGGAGTCTCACCTAATGACTCTTCTTTTCTCCACTTGCAGAAATCACTCCATCTCCCTCAGTCTACAGGCTGACCTCTAAAGATGACCAGGCTTTGGAAATGTGCCTTATCACAGATTACTCCCCTGAGAAGCTCACTCTTAACTCGGCTGAGCAGCACACATCCACTGTCGTGGAGGTGGCAACCGCTGAGAACCGCGAGGAGTCCAGCTACCTGTCAACCTACTGGGCCAAGAAGGATGAGATGCAGTGTGGTGCCAGCCATGAGGGCGTTGGAGAACTGGAGGGCGAGGATCCTGAGAGTGGTAATGGCACTGCTGGGGCTGTGTGCGGGGTTGGAGGCACTCTGGGCTCTGTTGGTGTGAGCAGGACTGGGTTGCAGCTCCCAGCCCTGCGAGCCGTGCTCTGCTATGGTCCCACGACACAGAGGAATGTTGCTTTGTTGCCTCTGCTTCCTCTCTCCTTCCTCCTTGGTGCAAACAAGATTAAGGGTCAGTAGACTGGTACAGTCATAGCAGAGAGATCTTAAAAGCACACTGAGGGGGATAGAAAGCTTGAAATTCCTTTGTCCAATGGGGCACTGAAGTTTAGTTAGATCATATTTTATGCTTGCACTGAAAAAAGGAGAAAAGAGCGTTTATGGGAGGGTTTTTTGGCCAGAAACACTAATTTAGTCCTTCTAAGCAAGGTTATCTTTATAGACCTCTGAAGAAGTACATTTTTGTTACTAATCAAATTTATTGTTACCCTCTGCAGGTGCCAGTGCTGTCTGTGTCACAGGGCTGTCCCTACACTTCAGGACAGGTATGTAACACAGCATTTTAGGAGAAAAGTTTGGCCTGACTAAAGTAAATGTCCTCCCAAGCTTTTGCTGATTTTCCCCGCTTGCAGAATTCTTTTCAAAGCAAAAAGTCAGACTGGAAATTTCCAAAAGGGCCCCACAGGCTTTAAACATCAAGGCTGAAAGTCATGGTGTTAATGCCGCCTTCCTGATCCAAGCTGATAATTTTATGCAAGAAATGCAGCCACTGCCCACATGTTCTTGCTCTGACTCACCACAGAGCGACTCCAGGTACTGCTATGAGTCAGCACTGCCACATTTCAGACTTCAGAAGAGCTGGGTTATTTTTGCGGGCAGAAACACCTAATGAAGCAATAGCTAAGCAGGTGGTTTCTGTGGCTGTGCTCAGGGTTCGCTAAAGCTGGGGTGCAGCTAAGCCAGCTCTGCCCCAGCTCGTGGCTGGGGAGGGGTCGGGGCAGTGCTGCAGCCCAAGGATCTGCTCTTGGTGCCACTTCAAAGAGCAGAGGCTGTGCCTGAGCCTGCCCTGCTCGCAGAACAGCTGTGCTCTTGCAAATCTTTCCAAAACACCATTTCAGGAAAACACCCATCAGCAAACACGGCTGATGTGATCAGCCTTTCAGCTCTCTGAAAGGTCTTCAATGATAAACATACTGTGGGTGTTTGCTGACAGCTCCCTACTCCTCCAGGACAGATCAATGTATTTTCAGATACAAATGGCTTTGTAACTTCAGATTAATATAAAATTCAAATACAATTGTGTTCTATGATTAAAATCAAAATTGCTTTACCCCTTCCCATCTTTAAAAAAATTTAGAGAGAGGAAGGAGGGCTGCCTCCAGCATCCTGGGTTCACAATGCACAGTAATTAAACCCAGTTAGATGGCTGGCAGACTGGCATATTGGATAATTAGGTGGTTATTGAATGGAAGAAATTAAAGTCTCTCAGTCCTGCTCCCTGTCTCGTTTCCTGTCCTATCAGCTGACTCCACCAATGGAGCAGCTTCATTAAGAAGGGCTTTTAAGTCTGTCTGGAACACGAGGATATCTTGGTGCTTCTGTGACTCTCGTTTTCTGTTTTTTCCAGATGAACACTTGAACACACTGTCTTTATCACAGCTGGGCCTCAAAATAGTTTTAATGAAAGGAATAATTGTTAATGTGCTGATGACGATGCTTTTGTGGAAGAGAAAAAAAGTGAGTATGCTTGGGGGAGTTCTGAAAACATCTGCCAGAAAACATCTGGATTGGTTCTTCAGCTATGGATGCTCCTTCTCTCTGGAAGAGCTGTTTATGCAGTCTTTCCATATTTCTTTTGTCTGCCAGCAGTAAAATCTCTCCATTCCTCTGGCCATACCATTTTCACCCACCCTTCAAGTGCTGTTCCTTGTCCATATGCAAGTTTTTTTTTTTTCTTCCAAGACATTTCTCCCTTCTCTTTCTACATCCATCCCTTCCCTTGCCTGCATTCATCCATCAGATTTATCCCCTCATCTGTCTCCAGCTGGGAAAGTCTGATGGTTATTGACTTTAATGCATGTCCTGATATATCAGTTTTTGCCCAGTGTCTCTTTCTTCTCTTTCTCTTGCCTGGACACTTCAGCTCTACGATTGTGTAGCTGTGACTGTAACCCAAATAATGATTTAACATCCCTTTGTTTTTGTTACAGGACTGAAAGTAACCAGGTGGTGCAGTCCTGAAGTACCAAAACCTCTGCTTTGAGAGACCATCGTGAGCAAGAGGGAGCACAGGGATATTCCTTGTGCAAGGGACATCACCTGCTGCTCCTGTATATCACACCAGCCATTATATTCCAAGTTGCTTTATTTGCATTGCTATAAAAATGCTCAAAACTAAACATTTCCAGCATTCTGCCCTCCAGATGCCTGGGTCATTCACCATACAGCACCTCTTTTGCATGAAGCAGACTTTGCTATAATTATACATTGCTGTTACATGAATTAAAATTACTTCTGCCTGGAGCAGTGCTGTTTGTTAAAAATTGCAAGCTAAATATCACCTGAATTTGAATTTTTCCTATTTTGGTAGCTTTAGGGTGTTCATGTCTCTTAGGGTTCACCACCCCCCCCTCCCCACCCCGCCCCATGACACCTTTTCAGGTGTAAATGAAACACTTTGAAAAGCAAAGGGAGACTTATTCAGGATGCACTGCCCTGCCACCCTTGATCAGAGCAAGGCATCCCTTTTTTTTCCTAAATGGTATGCTGCAGGTCTCCCAGAAGAAATTCAGAGCAATTGTCACTTCATTGTAATAGAAAAAAAAAAAGAGAAAAACGATATTTTTTATTATTTTTAAAAGTCTATCTGACCTTAACAGCATTTTAATTTAAACCATTTTGAGATTTGGATCTGTGTTCAGTAAAAATACAAACCACTTTTGTTCTTTTTGTTTACTTCTAACAACCTGAGATTTCCCAAGTTCTTTTTTATAACAATTGCATAAAAATGTATTGAAATATCTATCCATCCATGTGTGCCCACCTTGGAACAGTGCTTGTTGTGATATCTGCATGCTGCTAATTCATGAACTGTACTGGCACCCACAAGATGTCCTGGCATTTCTTTAGGCCTTTGGCTGTTATCAAACAATTCTTACATAAAATTAAAAACTTGTTTGTCTTTAGAATTTGTTGTTTGAGGCATTGCTTCACCCTTTCAGCTGAGCTTTGGGGTGAGGGAGGGAAGGGGCCGGATCCACCACGGAGGGTGGGAACAAAGTCCTCCAGGACATCTGTGCTGTGTCCCTGTGAGCACAGCAGGGGCAGAGAGAAAGGGGGGACCCCTCTCCCCCAAGGGCAGACTCTGTGCTGGGTGGGGACAACATAAAACATGGCTTGGCCACAGTGACAGGGTCCAGATCCCTGGAGGCAGATTACTGCTGCTGTGGGGGACACAGGACCCTGAGGTGTCCTGTCCCCAGGTCCCCCACTCCTGAGTGTCACTGCAGCACAAGGCACCTGCTTTGCAGTGATGACACCAACAGACCCCCTCTGCCCCCCAGGTCCTGTCTGTCCTGGCCAGTCTGGAAGGGAAATGTTCTCCTTTGGTGACATCAATTTCTCCAACGTCTCCTGAAGCCCCAGAGGTTCCTCTGTGGGGGAGAAATGAGAAGTATGCTCTGACAGAAACACACCCTCCCTGCAGAGCTTGAGCCTTGCCTGTGCCTCACACCAGTGCCCAAAACGAGCAGCAGGAAAAGCCTCGCGGGGTCAGTGGGGGTGATTGTCCCTCACCCAGCTGGACTCACAGCCTGCACAAGGAGCTGGTTTGGAAAAGACCATGATTCAAACACTTTTAGCCAAAAGCCCTGGTGCTTCGTGTGGGAGGCCCATGCCAGGATCTGACCCCACACTGCTGGGCCCCACACAGCCTCCCTGGTCTCCTGCCTTGGTCCTGCACCTGCCCACTGAGCAGGTGACCTGTCACAGGCTGACAGACTTACTGACCCCTCCTGCCAAGGAACAGCTTCAAACTTTCCGTGTCTATTGCCCTGATTATTTTATAGTACAGATGTTCGGGGACTTGTTCTCGTCTCTCCCTTGGCACAACCATCATTCTCCTATCTCTCCAGCTGTAGGAAGCCCATGGCTCCTTAAGAGCTGGATTCCAGGCAGCTCTTGGATCCTACATTCCACTCAGGATGAAATCTGCCACGTCACTGGGAAACAGCCTGAGGAAGCTGCCTGAGCCATATTTGAACTATAAAGCAAGTCATTGCATTTCACAGATTTCCAACCGATTAACCTCATTCCAGAAACCTTCAGGGATGTGGAAGAAAACTTTCCATACTCATTCACCTTTAACATCACTTTTTAAAATTAATAATTTTTTATGTTGTACTTCAAACCCACTCCCAGATGAAAGGGCAAGAGTTAAGGACTGTGCTGCCTCTGTTTCCACATCTCAGTCTTTCCTCTTCCAGGTGAAAGTGACCCCAGGGACAGGATTTGCCAAGTGGGAGATGAGTTAAATGTTGTGACAAAAGTGGCTCTTGGCACGCGGCCTGCAAAGCACTGAATTTGCAAGGTCTACTTCAAAGACACTTTCAGATATCAGGCTGCCAATCTCCCACCACCATAACATGCCCCCCCTTCCCCGCACTTTCTTGTTTATTTCGAGATATAAAAACCACAGAGCAAAGCAAAGCCAGGAAATAACAGAGCAGGACAGGAGGTGGAAAGGGGCCCGTGGGCCAGGTGGGGCAGGAAGAGGACACAGCACGAGCTCCATGACGCCACAGTCGAGATCTGGGTCACCACTGGTGCTCATCTACACCCGACCACAGAAACCACTTCCTCTGGAAAGTGGAGCACGAATGGGGAGGGGGTGCAGGGCTGGGGGGGCACGGGGCAGGGAGGGGGAGGAGCTGTGGAAAAGAACAGCAGACGTTAGACCACAAGCCAAAGTGGAATGGGGTTAAGGTGTTCTCCCCTCCTACCCCTCACCACAGCCTGCACTTGGGGGGTTGTTTTGGGTACAGCAGGAAGGATTGAGCTATGTATAGAGTGGGCAGGGAAAGGAGGGGAGAAACGCTTTATAAAGTGTGGTGGGGAGAGCTCTCAGAACTGTGTCAGATTTCGGATTTCGCTGATAGATCTCTGCAACCATTTTTACAGATTGAATCTGTGCAGAAAAGTCCTTCCACTTCTCCTGACCTGGATGAGAAGGAAGCATGAAGGGGCAGGCCAGAGCCCTCTGCCACTGTCAGGGAAGGAGGTTTTGCATGGTCCACCTTTAGCATCCTCTCCCCTCTGTCACCTTCTGTCCTGCTATGGGTAGGAGATGAATTTGTGTGTTTTCTCAGGGTTTTGTTGGAGAAAATATCCTGCCCAATATTTGTCACCTCTCATCAAACATGGCCCTGTGCACAAACCATCCTCTCTTATTTTCATCCTCCTTGTGTGACCAGGGACCCAAGTGTGGACTTTACAAGGACCAGAGCTTGAAGGTATCAATGGATTTCTTGAAGCTTATTTCAGTGCAGGAGGAGCTCTGATAGGACTTGGATTCACTGTAGATTCACAGAATCCCAGAACGGTTTGGTTTGGAAGGGACCTTAAAGATAGATCATCCAGTCCCACCCTCTCCCATGCCCAGGGACACTTTCCAGTGTCCCAGGCTGCTCCAAGCCCGTCCAGCCTGGCCTTGGGCACTGCCAGGGATCCAGGGGCAGCTACAGCTCCTCTGGGCACCCTGTGCCAGGCCCTCCCCACCCTCACAGGGAAGAATTTCTTCCCAATATCCCACCTAACCCTGCCCTCTGGCAGTTTGAAACCATTCCACCTTGTCCTGTCACTACATCCTTTGTGAAAAGTCCCTCTGCAATTCTACTTTCCCTCAAGAATTCTACTGCCGAGCTAATGGCGCCTGGAGGAAACATAAGCAGAGAAGAAGCAGGAAAAAGAGGGGGAAAAAGAAGAGACCCTCCCCAGCAAAGCCTCGCGTGTCCTCGGGCTCAGCCCCCGTGCAGCTCCGAGCAGCGCCCGGGGAGGGCCCGGCCCGGGGCCGGGAGCGGCAGCGGCTCCGCGCCCGAGCTGAGCATCGCCACCCCTGCACTGCTGCTCCGTGCTGCTGCGGCTGCCCGGGCACGGCGCGGGGCCCTTCCCATGGCACAGAAGAGCTGGGTGGGTCATTTACCACCCCCGCACCCTGGGAGCCCCTGCCTGCTCTCCCAGCGCTGCTGCCGTTGCGAGCGAGTCCCGAAGTGGTGATGCTGGCACGAGTTTTGTTCCTGACAGAGCCAGACTCCATCCCCCGGGACAGTGAAGACCCTGCTCCCTCACACCTCACAGCCCGTGTTAGGCAGGAGATTTGGGAGCCCCAGGTTTCAGACTTTTACAGGTTTAATGGCTGCAGCACAGCCGGAAATGTTAAAAAGGTGGTAAACAAGAGCCAGAATAGAATTCTGAGAGGTTGAGGCCATCAGAGACCCGAAGTTCCATCTCCTCAGTGCAGCACACCAACATTTCCATGCCACAGAGGCTCAAGGCTCTCAAGGTTTTACCTCTCCAGTGTTTCAGCTGCAGAGGAAACCAGACAAGCACGAAGCAGGATCAGTGTGAGGACAGAACCTCACACATGAAGGTTCTACAGAGACTTGGACAAACTCGGTCAATGGGCAAAGGACAATGGCACGAGGTTCAAGGCCAAGTGCTGCTCCTGCAGTGAGGCCACAGGAACCCTCTGCAGCTCCAGGCTGGGGGAGGAGCGGCTCTAGAGCTGTTCAGCAGAGGGACGTGGCAGTGCCGGCTGACAGCCGGTCCAACACGAGCCAACAGTGTGCCCAAGTGGCCAAGAAGGCCAATAGCAACCTGGCTTGTGTCAGGAGCAGCGCAGCCTGAAGTGATCACCCCCCCGCACTCGGCATCCGTGAGGCTGCAGCTCGAGTGCTGCGTTCAGTTCTGGACCCCTCACTTTAAAAAGGACTTTGAGGGGCTGGAGTGTGTCCAGTGAGGAGCAACAAGGCTCCTGAAAGGACTAGAAAACATTTCTGAGCAATGGCTGAGGGAGCCGGGGTTGTTTAGTGAAGAGGTGGCTCAGAGGGGGTCACATCACGTCTCTGAAAGGTTGTAGTGAGGTGGGGTCAGTCTCTTGGGCTGTGCCTGCAGTGAGAGGACCAGGGGAAATGGCCTTGAGCTGAGACAGGGGAGATTCAGATCAGATCGAGGGGTCAGGCACTGGAAGGGGCTGCCCAGGGAGGCGGTGGAGTCACCACCCCTGGGGGTGCTCGGGAGGGGTCGGGGTCTGGTGCTGGGTGATGGGGTTAAGTTGCAGTGGCAGTGCTGGCTGGATGGTTGGACTGGATCATCTTGAAGGTCTCTTCCAACCTTGATTCTGTGATTCTGAGGGGGGAGCTCCTCCAGGGCCCCAGAGCCGCTCTGAGGCGCTGACAGCTCGGCAGTCTGTGCCAACAGCCCTGTGTTTACCAGCACATCAGAGGGCAGGGACACTCACACCGTGCTGGGGTGCCTGTACCACTCACACACCCCAGTGAGCCTCTAAGTCCAGCTGGGACATCCAGATGTGGCCCACGTGTCCCTGAGGGACGTGGGAGGGTCTGTGGGAAGCTGGGTGCACCTGGGGATGTGCTGGAGGACACTTCCTTCCCTTTGTGACCACTAACCACAGCCTCATCTGAATTTTCCACAGCTCTGAGGCCCAGGGGCACATTGGAAACAGACTCTGTAAGACCAAAAGGCAGGAAAGAGGCAGATGAAAAGGGTGGATGACAACTGAGTTTCCATGACCACTTGTTTCCTGCTTCCCTCCAAAAGTGGGGCACAGAAAAAAAGCCTGCTGGGTAGAAGGGAAGGGAGAGAGGGAGAACCAGGGAGTCATGCCTGAGAGGGAACCCAGATGCAGGAGAAGCTCTGTATTTGTCACCAATAAGGAAAAGGCTGCAGTGTCATAGGGGGTTTTATTGGTGGAAAGGATCACTGTGACACAATGAGGCTGCAGACCCCTCCACAGGACACTCTGGCAGGGGGAAATCTTGAGCCCTGTGTCCCCTTCCTCCTCCAAGGAAGAAGGTGAGAGTGTGCTGGGCACTTCCCTATGCCAGGCTTTGCCATCAGGAGCAGTTCAAGACCTGGAAAGAGAGCAGGCAACAGGAGCAATGTTACTGCAAAGCAGAGGGGATGAAATTCCCCCAAGCCCCAGTGCTGCCGTGGCCCCCTGCAACAGCAGCAACAGGGCACGTCCTCCACCTGCCAGCACCCAACTGTCCCTGCCCCCAGCTGCCTCATCTGCAAAGAGACTCCAGGCTTGGACCCCAGCCATACCATGGCCTCTGAAAAGGAAAACCCAGGACTTGGAGCTCCCAAAGCTTCTCCTGCAAAGAAGAACGGGGAGTCTCTCTCGTAAGAGAGGACTGTGGGTAGGTTTCTGTTACAGTCCTACCTCCTAACAGTTAAACTCTTAAATTATAAAAGCCAAAAAAGATATGCCCAAAACCAGAAAACCATAAATCCTCCCTCTGTGCCAACCCAGAGGACAAAAGCTCAGCTATGCCTGGCCAAGAGGAAGCTGAGAGCTCAGGGGACTCCCGGATTCACTCTCGTTCTAGTTCTCCCCAAAAGGCACTGCAGTCCTGTGGCTGCCCCTTTTGTGACCCCACAGATCACAGACCCCAGTACCTGGCAGCCCCTCCCAGAGCTCAGCCAACAAAATTGATGACGACGAGATGGAGAATGGTGTTGGCAAAGAGGAAATCAGCAAACGCCCGCTCCGGTGAAATGCCCTGGAACTCGCCCTTGTTCTGGGGGTTGATCTGGATCCGGAGGCAAACTGCACAGAAGAGAAGGAATGAGCCATCAGTGAGCACACGAGGAAGTCCTGGTGGGAAGTACAGCCTTCCTGGGGCAGCCCAGCCCAGCTGGGGTCACTGTTCCACCAGGGGAAAGTTACTCCATCGTTACTACAGACGAGCAGGACAAGGGCAGGGAAATTGCACAGGGCTGTCATGGGGTCAGTGCTCCCACAGCACCAGGCACACCACAGGGTGCCCAAGAGAGTCCTGAGGGCAACAGGCTCAGGGCAGGATTGGACTCACACTGAAGTGTGGATATTCCTATGTCCTCTGTTGGGTGTGTCAGGAGCACAGAATGATTTGGGTTGGAAGGGACCTTAGAGATCATCTCATTCCAACCCCAGGGACACCTTCCACTGTCCCAGGCTGCTCCAAGCCCTGTCCAACCAGGTCTCAGACACTCCCAGGAACTGGGGCAGCCACAGCTTCTCTGGACAGCCTGTGCCAGGGCCTCCCCACCCTCACAGGGAACAATTCCTTCCCAATATCCCACCTAACCCTACCCTCTGGCAGTGGGAAGCCATTCCCTAGGTCCTGTCACTGCAGGGCCTTATCCCAAATCCCTCTCC
>VZRR01011459.1:290-20984 GCA_013398015.1 Oreocharis arfaki
GGGCTGGAGACACGGCTGAGGAGGGGCCTTACAGCGCCTTCCAGTGCTCAGGGGGGCTCCAAGCGCCAGGGAGAGAGACCGTGGCCAGGGGCCTGGAGTGACAGGGCACAGCGAATAGCTGCACACTGGCAGAGGGTGGATTTTGATTATAGAAAGAAATTGTTCCCTCTGAGGGTGGAGAGGCCCTGGCACAGGGTGCCCAGAGCAGCTGTGGCTGCCTCTGGATCCCTGGCAGCGTCCAAGGCCAGGCTGGACGGGGCTTGGAGCAGCCTGGGACAGTGGGAGGTGTCCCTGCCCACGGGTGACCTTTAAGTTCTCCTCCAGCCCAGCCCAGGCTGTGATTTATGTTTACAGGTGTCCAGCACTGCCCGGATCCCTCAGCGTGACGCACTCGGCCCTGGTTCAGATTTCCAGACAGTGGCACCAGGTCAGGAGGGAGTGACCTGCTCTGGGAATGCACCTGACTTCTGTGACAACATCAGCCACATGCCGAAAGAATGAAACAACTACTGAAGAGTAACCCAGCAAACATTCACCGAGTGCCCATTAGAATGGTTTGCACAGATCGCAGCTTTATTTCGCAAGAAAAAGTTGTAACTCAGGTTTGATTTCACCACAGGAGCCTCTGTTAACTTATTAGGTGTAAATTCCCTGTCTCAGCTTTGAACATGAATTTCAGAGAAGTCAAATGATAAAGAGGTGGGCAAAGTACACCCAGGAGTAAACTGCTGCCAGTTTCTACCAGCAGGGAAGTTTCTGTCCAGTGCAGAGGAGCTCTGGATGTTTAATTCTGGCCATCATCCAGCAGCTTTCCCAGGAAAAATTGTAGGATTGGATTAATTTATTGCAAGTAAAAAAAAAAAGCCAAAGGCAGAGAAGCCCAGGTTCAGAACTGAGGAAACTTCAGATAATGAGGTCCATTTCTGAGTGCAGCAGTATCCTATGAAAATTTAAATTTTGCTTCTATGTAGGGCAAAAAACCTGAGGAATTCACTCCAAATCTTTTATTCTTTTGCATATTTCCCTTATAAGCAGTAGTACAGCCATCTAACCGAGGTGTTACACTCGCCCTTTAGAAGGTTCAATGCAAGTTAATGGAAAATAGATCATTATTACCTTAGTTTGTTGCAAAGGTTGTTGCCAGGTAGTTGCCTCACACAGTCGTGGCCTCTGCAGCCTTTCCGCCCCATCTGGGGTAGAATTTCAACATCACAGCAAAACTTTATTAACTGAAGTTACTTCCCCTGTACACAGAAATAAATCCTTGCAGGATCCAATTTGGACAGGCTGTTACTTTCATCTCCTAAGGCAGCGCTGCGTTCCCAGCATGGATGAAAGAGAATATTTTCAGGAATAAAATCCCCTGGGATTTCTGTAACCATGGTAACACGTATAGATAGCAGGCCTGGTTCCAACCCGTGTTTTATTGTTCCAGCAGTAAAGAACTGGGTTCTATAAATAACCATCCTGGCCACTGGAATAAAGTACTGGCCTTCTGCTTTCCCATCAAAATAAAATTTTGATAAGTTAATCTATTGCTACAGTTAAACATTCAGGATAAAGTGCCCAGATCAGTTCTGTGATAAATCTAAGTGGGATGTCTTGTTTCCTAAGCCACAGTAAGAAAGGGGAGAGTATTCATATTTTCAATGAATACCAGATAAATATGATTTTTTGTCATAATAAAATTCATATTTCACTGCTGAATAAATAACAGACCTTAAGCTTGAAATAAAAATTAAAAAATAAAAAGCATCCCCATCAAATTTTCATGTGTTTTATTGAGGTGAACATACACATGGTCCACATAGTCAATGAAAATAGTCATAAAATAATTTAAGAACTTGTGTTGAAAGGTATTAGCAGCACCATCGGTATTGGAATAGCAGAAAACACATCTCAGAAGGGCAGTTATGCCTGGATAAAATGCCATCATTTGGAACAGGGGATGGGAATGGCTTTGTCGGATGCTCTGGGGAGTTGGAGTTTTTAAAACACACTTTTTTTGCTAAATACTTTTGACGATTATTGTTACCAAAAAATACAACTAAATAAGATACTGCATAGTATTTTAATTAACATAAAATCGACACTGAGGTGTGTAAAGCAAGACTCAAATCTCTGCTTCCACATACATTTCGTTTCTGAGTAGAGAAATCTAAAATTTAAAACCAAAATATAGACCTAGTGTATTCTCTAAAAGACACACTTTAGGTGGAACGTATCAGACTACGAAAATACATATCTTCCATTCTGTTTAATAATTTACTTTAGTTAAAAAGTTGTGAAATTCTCCTCACAAGAAGCGTATACAAATTGATGACTTTAGTAAATTAACAAAAAGGATTATTTTACTTTTTGTTTTCGTTTTGTGTTTTTTTTAAAACAAGGCTTAGCCCCGCCATAACAATTATACAAGGAAGAAAAGAGACTACATTTATATGAAGGAATACAAATTTACACACATTTTACAGTGACTTATACCCTACACATCTACAAAATTCACAGTTATAATACAAGCAAGTACAAGGCTGGGATAAAGCTGTCGGATACCAAAAAAAGTTCCTACTTTTAAAAAAAAAAGATCAACGGGAAGAGCTTCCAACTCGCGCACCCGCTCGCGAACCCGGCCGGGAGGGCGCGGCCGCTGCCCGCAGGCTCAGCACACGCACGCTCAGCACACGCACACGGCTTTCCGGGGCGGGTGGAACAGGGAGCTGCCGAGCTTCTTCTGCCCGCGGAGGCTGCGCCGCATCGCCAGCTTGGACGGGGTCCTGCGCTGCGGGGTGGCGGCCGCGCCCTCGCCCGGGCCCCGGCCCAGCCCCCGCCGCGGCTTCTTCACCGCCGGGCCCGAGTTGGATTCCTCCAATGTCCGCTTAAAGCTCGCCGGCGGCGTCCGCTCCGCGTCCTGCGCCTTGGTGGGGCCGTTAGGGGACACCTTGAAGCCTTTTTGGTCCGTGCCGGCATTGGCCGAGTTGGAAGGGGACAGGCTGACTGACAACCCATTGCTGTAGGATTCCTGTAGCCTCAAAGCCAGGGCTTTGCTGCACTTCTCCTCCTGGGGGCCTGAATCCTTCGGGGTTCCTCCAGAGGAAGGTAAATTGCTTTTGGCAATCTCGTTTGGCAGCTCCAAGTATTTTTCTGAGAGCATGTTGCTGTGCAGGAGGGGAGGAATGGGCTCAGCAGCGTTCAGTCGTGGCCAGGGGTCATCTTCTAACAGCTGAGGGAAAGGAAACAAAATATTTAGGCATAAATACAATCACAGAATCACAGAACGATCTGGGAAGGGACATTAAAGATCACTTGGTTCCAAAGTCTGCCATGGGCAGGGACACCTTCCACTATCCCAGCTTGCTCCAAGCCCCGTCCCACCCAGCCCTGGACACTTCCAGGGACACACTTTATCCTTTGAGGGTGGAGACAGTGTAAAAGTGTGACGCTTTTAGAATTTCCCTAAACTTTATCAAAGGCAGAAGAGTCCTACTCCAAAGCAGACTCCTTTCTCTCCCTGTTGAGAGGTGGGAACAATTCCGACCGGGGATGTGAGCGGCAGCTGTAGAACACTGAGGGATCTGCAGGCAGCTGCCGGGAATTCAGGGAAGGAAGCAGTGCCTGCAATCTCTGTAATTTTCATTGCCGACACTCAGGACTTCCCTCCATCAGACACCGACAGAGGCACTGCCCTCTGATCTACACCTGCTCAGTGGCCAAATACCGTCAGGGCAAACAGCAGGGAGAGAGAGGCTCCTGACCTTTGTTACCTTCAGCAATCTCAGTTACTGCATAACCAGGGTAGCGAGGGACTGGATAAAACTCCTCCTCACGGCTGCCCGCAGGGAGGGGCACTGTCAGACACCACCATCTAAAAATAGCTCCCGTTTGCTACGCAAAGTGACACTTTTTATAGCCTATGGATTCCTCATGGCACATGCAGCCACTCCCCGGGAAGCACAGTCACAGAGACGTCCTGAGAACCAGGCGCTTCCTAAACTCTGACCCTCACCTCTCCTGCAGCCTCCTGAGAAGGGTTTTTGCCTCATTCTCAGTTTTACCAACAGGAAAATGGGGACAATACTTGTTCCCACTGTCCACGGGGAGATTATGAAAATTAGTGTTTATGCAGTGCCCTGAAGATAGGAATTCTGACCTTATTACAGATTTAATTGTGAAGAAATCCCTGGTTACTCAGCGAGTCCTTCAAAAGCGAATTTCAAGGCCACACCACACACCCTCAGCGGAAGGCAAATGGCAGTTATTATTTTAAGAAAATCATGTGCTGGAAACTGAACTGCACACAGCTGAATCCGTTGGGGCAACGTCTCAAGTGAACAAACAGATGCTTCTGAAGTCACAGCCCAGAACAACTCCAGCTTTAATGAAATGCACTCCAAAAGAAAAGACAATCAGGATTGTTCCCAGCATCCACACGGGTTTTCCACTCCTCTCTACTCCTCTGTTGCTCCCCAGGTGTAGACAAAACCATTCAGATAACATTCCTTTACTACACTTAGTGACACAAGAGGGAAGACCTTTATGAATGGTATTTTAAAGGTTATTCTTCATCTCAGTTCCTGCAGAACCCAGAAGGGCACCAGATCTCACACACACAGCAGCTCTGGCAATGCTACTTCAGCTGCTCAATTTGATTTTTGACACTGTGTCACATAAAACTCAGTTTTACATTTTTTATTGTGCAAGACATTTAATGTTGTGGCTCTTTCCCAAACATCTGCTGGTGCAAACAGCTGAGACTGAACAAGGCTTTGGGAAGCCAAGGAAAGGCAAAGGAGGGACTGCTGGAGAGTGATGTAACAAAACAGGAAAAATAAACCACGAATCACCAATTCAATTTCTCAACAATCCAATCAAATCTTCCTCACTGGCCTCAGGAATACTGGAATTAATTTGGTATTAGTAATTGCTGCCAGAAGGATAAGCAATTAAGAAATACTTTTGTTTAATTAAGAAACTTTGGTCTCCATCTATTTCCAAATTAATTGTTTTGGCAGGCAGCAGCTGTCAGGAATCAAGGCCATCCCTGCTTCCTTCACAGAAACTGGGATTGAAAATTTTCGGAGCACTTACAACTTAATTTTTTCCTTCCTCAAGATTTTGCTAGGTTTAAAGTTCTTTCCATGGATTTTGCTCCACTAGATGAAAGGGGAGGAGACAAAGTTGAAGCTTGCCATTTTATTAGCAGCTTGTTTCTCCCGAGGGAATGTTCAAAACTCCCTTTCTAATTTCTGCTTTCTTTTCCTTTGCCCAAAGGACAATTATCTGAAGATACTGCAGAACATCAAAGGACAGTGACTTAAATCAGGAGCAGCTGGTAATTACTGAAACAAACAGCCACTCATAACTACACTCCAGTTCTTAGAGGGGGGGAAAAAAAAGCCACAAAACAACAAAACAAAAACCCTCTGAAGAGTTCTGCTTTATGTTAACAGCTCAAACTTGCAGCCTCCAGAAAGCCCTTATGTTATATGATGTCTCTTCCTCCAACAAAGAACATCAAATCAACCAAAGGAAGATAACGAGATCTCCCAGTACAGAAAGAAAACGTTCTTTACAGCAACATGTGTTGGAACAAATTAACCTTAAAAAATAAAATGAAAGCCCAACACCACCACAACCAAACAAACCCAAATCAAAGCACCCCCTGTCAGGAACACATCCACAATCTGCAGTCCCTGGGCTGGGCAAGCTGCACGAGCACCTGGCAAGGCAGGAAGAGAAACTGCAGCACAGCTTTAACCTCTAAGGGGATGCGTTGGGTTCTTTCTCTTTTAAACCTCTGGTCCCCCACTCTGGTTCCTCTCTCTCCCAAAAGGCTGCCTTGGATTTTGGGGAGGATCTTGGAAAATTTACTTGGAAGAAACAATGCGTTTCAAGGTTCGTGAAGTTACTGTACTAATTTCTTCCACACTGGGGAGGGAGCACAGGTCAACAACCACCAATAAACAACCAGCAGCAGTTCTGAAAATTCATACATTGGATCACTAAAGGCAGAGTGCTAATGTCTTTTAAGAAACATTGTTAAAAGTTGGTCCATTCCTCCAAAGCTTTGCATGCAGAAGTATTGAGGATATGTTAAATTCCTGGATTGCAACTGTAGCTTTCACAGAATATCCACAGCTGGAAGAGACCCACAAGGGTCATCCAACAGCAACACCGTATTTTAGCCAACTGAGCCAATCTCAGCATTATATCATCTAGACATACATAGTAAAAAATTCAAAATTAAAACAAAGCAACATTAAACAGCGAGGTAAACTGACAGGTCAGGAGTTTGCAGAAGCATTACTTAACTTCTGGACAGCGTCTGCCTACACCATTGCCCCAGGGAGCTGGGGGAAGGCAGAGAGGGACGGCAGAGAGCCCTTACCTTGAGCGGGGGCGTGCAGCAGCGGGAGGGGGTGAGGCCGCCGGCGTCGGGGCTGCTGTAGCTGGGCCCCTCGGCCAGGTTGAGCACCAGCTCCTCGTCGCCGTCCCAGCGGCCGCGCTCCCGCAGGGGGGCGATGCAGATGACGATGGCGCTCGTGTTGTCCGCCCGCAGCATCCGCTGCCTCCAGCGGCCCAGCGCCCGCCCCACCAGCATCCGAGCGCACGACTGCCGCGCCTCGCCCTGGGGACACGGGGGACACGGGGGTCACACAGGGCATCACACAGGGCACGGGGTGGCACACAGAGCCACGGGTACACAGAGTACAGGGTGTCACAGAGCCACCAGCATCCACACCTTGCCCTGGGGACACGGGGGTCACACAGGGCATCACACAGGGCACGGGGTGGCACACAAAGCCACGGGCACACAGAGCACAGGGTGTCACACAGAGCTACAGGGCATCACACAGAGCCATGGGGTGTCACACAGAGCCACCAGCATCCACGCCTCACCCTGGGGACACAGGGGACACGGGGGTCACACAGGGCATCACACAGGGCACGGGGTGGCACACAGAGCCACCAGCATCCACGCCTCACCCTGGGGACACAGGGGACACGGGGGTCACACAGGGCATCACACAGGGCACGGGGTGGCACACAGAGCCACCAGCATCCACGCCTCACCCTGGGGACACAGGGGACATGGGTGTCACACAGGGCACCATGCAGAGTATGGGGTTGCACACAGAGCCACTGGCACACAGAGCACGGGGTGCCACACAGTGTGCCACCAGCATCCACGCCTCACCCTGGGGACACAGGGGACACGGGTGTCTCGCAGGGCATTACACAGAGTATGGGGTGTCACACAGAGCCACTGGCACACAGAGCCACTGGCACCTGCACACACGACTGAAGAGCCTTGCCCTGGGGACACAGGTGTCACACAGAGCCATGGGCATCCACACCTTGCCATGGGGACACGCAGGGGACACAGAGACATCCCACAGAGCCACTGGCACTCACACAGGGCCACAGTAACACAAAGCCACCGCATCACCGCAAGGCGCCTCACGCCACACACATTCCTGCAAACCACGCCCCAGAGGGCCTCCAGAAATCCTAATTAAAACACGTCTTCCTTCTTACACACACCTTTCAATCAGTTTGTGGTATAATCCACATATATGCAGTGCTTTAAACGGTATAAATAGTTTGTAACACATCAGTAGCTTGTAATAGGCTGGAACACAACCTACAGCCTTTCCAAAGTCCCTCACGGGGTTTGCAGAGTGTTTACGCTCTGATGCTCCAATAAAAATTCTCAACTGTTTTGTAACATAAATCAGAGAATAATTTCATTCTAAACAACTGTCTGCATTATAACATGCACCTTAATGTGAAATAAATTTAATGTTCAGACAGCATTTTGTGTAACTTCCTTAGAGAAGAAACTCATTATCTCCTTTATTACTCACAACGCCCTGCTAGTCAAATTTTCCCAAAACAACAAGCAAATCTGCTAACATCCGTGGTACCTAACATCAGCCACACTGTAACAGCTTTTATCTCGTGGCAAAACCATCACTGTGCCTAAACACCACCAATTTTGTGGGGTACTCTTCCTCCCTACCAGACTGAGAAATTTTTACAGGTAACAAGTTACAAAATTTCCACACTGACTTCTGGCCGCTGCTCTCACCATGAAATACTTCTTCTCCTCATGATCCTGGCACATAGAGATGGCATCCTGAGGTGGGATCATGTTCCAGAGCCCATCACTGCCAAGGATGATGTACTTGTGCTTCTGGGGATCGATGGTGTGCACGCTGGTGTCGGGCTCAGGGGACACGACAAATTCCCCACTGTAGAAGTCATAGCTCCAAAGATCACCTGGCAAAGCAGAAAATGGGTTGGAATTGTTACATAACACATGAGAAACCTCACTCCTGGAAAACAGAGAAAAATGTTCCCAGGAAAAACATCCCCACCAGCCTTGAGTCACCAGCAAGAACACAAAGAAATTCCAGCCCAGTCACTGCTCAGCTGCTGCAACCTTTTAATCATATTTAACCTAAACCAAGCTGTATTCAGAGGTCTTCTACTCTCTTAAAAGAAGTATTTGTGGAAAAAGGAGAAATGGAACAGATTAATACCTAGAATATGGTGAAACCTCAATTCCTCTCCCAACTAAAACCTATCTGAATTAACCAAGTTCTCCTTAAACAGAAGGAAAACCTTGCCTTGTTGATCCCACACAAAATGTGCAAATATTTTTGCATGCAGGTGCCACAGGGAAGGGACAAAGGAAAAAGCAAAGGAGGAGGCTGAAGCCTTTCCCCTGTTAAATTCCCTCTGCCATTCCTTTTCCTCCCACAGCACGAGCATCACTTGCAAGGCCACACGGGGCTCTCTGCAGCTGAACACCGTGTGCCAAGCCTGGGAGCTGGAGAGAAGCCACAGGAACACGGGCACTGCCTGAGCTCCAGCAGGAAGGCAGAAAATAAGAGCTCAAGCCTCTCCCTAGGACAGCCTCACGCAGGGAACGTTTCTATTTTTAAATCTCTCTCACTGTGTGAATGAGTTTGGGGTCACCTCACCAGAAAGAAAGCTGAACAACACATCTGAGTCAAATCATCCGCTGGTTCAAGAGCTCCCTCCAAACCATCCTCAAGTAAAAACCACTCCAGCAGGAAAATGCATTTCCACATCAATTTATTTCAATTCTATTTATCAAGTATACTTGAAAAATTAAAAGCATTTTCTAAGGCTAGGCCTTCAAATCAAGAATGGTAATAATTTGCCCTAACACCTCTTTTTCAAATTTATTTCCATGTTCACAAACAGCTTCCTGTAGTGATAAGTAACAAAAAGTAACATTATTATTACTTGCAAGCACTGGCTACATTTTTCTGTGCAGAACGCACAGCTTTAAAAGCAGAAATTAATTAAAATGTCAGAGTTGAGCAGCAAACAGAAGCTCAACAACTCGAACTCAAGAGTAAGGTTTTGTCAGGCTCTTCCTTTGCTGGACAAAGCCAGGAGCTCCTTTCCACATCCATCAGCACCCTTTTAAAGACAATAAATAAGCTTTTTGTCTTCCTCCCTGCCTCCATTAGCTTTGCCTTAAGCTATCAACCAGTTGAAAAGACTTTTCCAGAATCAGGAAAGGGAATACTTCAACTCCATTACCCCACTCCACCGCAGCCAGCAGGGCCGGCCCATGCTCATTAAAGCCCCGCTGCAGCAGCAGCAGCCCCACAAGCACATGCTGCTAATGAGTGCTAATTAAAAGCCAAGCCTGCTCCTACAGAGGTGCACTCGGCTGCCACAGGCTCCCAACAAAGCCAGCTGGCAGCGAGATCAAAATAAATACTGTAACACGAGAGCTGAGCTCCGGCACGGCAATTATTGGATGGGAATTGCACGGAAGGTCCTCCTGCACTCAAGAGTTTCTCACATCGATCGCTCCGTCGTGGCCACAGCAGGTAAAACAAACGAGAGCAGCACCAATCTCCAATGTACATTAGTATTTTTACACGTCCCTTTCCCAGTTTGTCCGTACTCGTGTAGGAGAAACGACAGCGTGTTACTGGCTGAATCGGCTCTTTAATTAAAAACACTGTGCTGGGTGATAAAAATAACCCGATGTTCATTAATTCGGGTTCATCTACACACGTGTCACCATGCCCATCTGCTGCCCTTCCCCGGGAAGCAGCCAAGCAACCAGCACACCGATTTCAGGGGATCTGCTCCAGGAGGAGGAGGGCTCCTCACAGGGATCACTGGGAATACCCCAGTGCTCACAAGGCCCACTCCAAGGATCACGAACTTGCTGAATGAAGGGCACAGAGTGACTCTCACAGACCCTTCCACTCCGAGCCCACCGAGGCCAGCCCATCTCTCAGGGTGGGGGATATTTGGGTTTTTATTTAAGCTTTTTTTTTCCCTGAAGGGCAGAGCTCCCCAGCCTAAGCTAAAGCTCTCTGGAGCTGTGTCCAGCTGTGTCCCCTCCCTGTCCAGCTGGAGAGCTCAGCACCCCCAGCAGCCCAGGAACACAAGCCTGGAGAGGTGCTTTCCATGGCAGCCCCTGTCACGACTCCGGGAGGGGAAAAGGGAGAGGAGAGCAGCCAGAAAGCAGAGAACACGTTTCCCTGAGCGTTTCAAAGTGCTCTGAAGTGTTTAATTGTGCTCCAAAGCAAGCAGACAGAGCAGTGACCCTCTGGCAGCCTGGGAAGCTGGGATGTGCCAAAGGCTGGTGTTACAGGGCTGGAATGCCAGGGTCTCAGGCTGCCATTTGGGAGCCAGACTATTTTTGCTCTGAATTAAAACCCAAACATTCACAAAACTCTTGACAATCTTGTTCTTTGAAAACTTACACACTGGGAGTATTTCTTTCAGTGTGAGGTTTGCATATTTCTTTTCCAAGCAACAAAAAAAAAAGTTATTAATGTAGTTCCTTCCATATCTTCCAGAAAAACCTGTTTTTTAGTCCTGCCTCAAACCAGAATAATATACAGAGATCTACACTGCATCTTACAAAATGAAATAGATGTTTGAAATCAGATACTAAAGGAGCAGGAAACTAATTTAGCTGCCTGTAAGAATATATCAAACTCCGCACTCTCTCTTATCTGCTTACTGTTACCTTATAAATACAACAACAAACCTACTTTTAAGTCAACTGCTGCCAGGGAAGTAATTGAAGTTACAAACAAAAACAGCCATCACACAAGTGGGCTGGATTGGATTAAGCCCAAAGCTTTCTTAGAGCAAAAGCATGTCCAGAAATCACATAAATCAAGTCTTTCATTTCTCTTTCTGGAGATGCTGTTTTGCATATAAAAACAGCTTTTGGTTTTAATAGAGGAAAGAAAACTGTACTTTTATAACTCAGTCCAAAACAAAACCCCAGACTGATTAATCCCAGAGCTTTTAAAATCAAATTTTTTCTCCACAAGGAGCCACAGGTGCCCTCACACGATGTGTGTAACACACAGATCCCCAGAGCAAAGCACACTCTGCATCTGGCACAGCACACTCACTGTTGTGTCTCAGGGCTGAAGAAGATTGTACAAGCTACAGCAAGACATCCTAAGGGCAAGAAATAATCCCAAATGCACCCTGAGTTTTTCTGGTTGTACAAAGATAAAACAGAAAAGCAATTGCCAATAGAAGCTGGAAATTGCTGTGCAGTACTTAAATACAGCTTCTAAAATTCCATGTGATTGATCTCCATGGTGGGGCCTACGATGGAGCAGGAAGGAAAAACTGAGTGGCAGCTGTGCACACTCTGTTTGGGTAATTAAAAAAAAAAAGTTAAATGCATGTAAAAAACCCTAAAACCTTCTACAGGAATTTCCTCAGATCATCTGAGGTCAGCCATAGCCTCTTCTCCAGGATTTCATGGTATGTGCATTCAGAGAGCATCACAAAACAGCGCTGGCACCCAGTCAGTTGTTCTGGAAAACAGCTTCCCTCTCCCTGTCGCAGATTCCTGCAGCAGCTCCGCATGGATTCCCTGCTCTGGTACAGAACTCCTCCTAGAGGGCAGCAGGAAATTCCTGTTCTTAGGAAGAGTCAAACCTGTACTGTGCAGGCTGCTCCACCTAAAACACAGTGGGGAGTCTGTTATATCCCTACAGAAAAAAAACAAGGAAAGGAGAGTTCATGTTCCCACACGAGGGAGTGGCTGAACTAACGGGCTCCTGGCTCAGGTTTCATCATCCATTCATTCAAACACCTCCCAAACAGCTCCAGTAGTGCCAGGTAATCCCTCACTACTGATTCATGAGTATCTATTACAGGGCAAATCAGTACAAAAAATAAGATGCTCTCATTGCCCAGAAAAGGTCAGCAGAAGTAGCTGTGAAAATACAGAACTCTGCTACAGCTTAAAATGTTTCACTGGAAGCCACAGAAACCTGCTGTGTACATTAAAGCAGCTTACAGATGCTCTACAGAGACAGAACAAAGCCCAAATATTTCTGGCTTGTTATGGGGCTATAAATAAATTAAGCATTATTTAAATACAGCCACTGTGCATACCACAAATGCTTACTTTAGGGCAGAAGGGCACTTCTGACAATCAGAGTGGGAAAGGGGATGTCAACAGAATTAATCTGGCCAACAAGGATGTGTTGCTCAGGGGATGAAGATTTGTTTGCTACTCATCTATTAACGCCAAAGGATTTACTCAAACTCTCAAGTCAGCTTTACCAACCACAAAATAAACTCTATCCTACCTGAAATAAAAAGTCCTTAAAGTTTTAAGTTTTCAGGCACCTGTGACTCCTTGCTTGACACCCAGCTGTCTGTTCCATGTTCTTCATCACTGTAAAATTCTCCTTAACCCTGGACAAATCGCTGTGGCACAGCTATTCCTGCCTGTGAAACCAGACACAGCAAGGCTCTGGAATGATCCAGACCCTGGTCCCAGAACAGCCTGTCCCCATGGGCACTGCCAGCTGACCCAGGAACACTGACAGCACTGCCACGGGCCTGCCAAGCTGCCAGCAAGGAATTACATCACAGCACAGCTCTTACAGGTAAAAACCACAATCCCATAAAATCAAACCTGTTCTGGGTGTATCTGCATGGAAGATTCTTCACTGCACAAAGGGAAAAAGCAAACAGCCAAAGATTGGCATTCTGCAGTGGAATTTAAGGGGAAAAATGACCAGAAACACTAACATGCATGGGTAAGATACACCCAATAATTCACTTAAGATGTACTTCCCAAAAACCATTCATCACAAGTTTTCTAGCACTGCAATATCCCTTATGTCCTTGGAATGAGGTGTTCCTCAAACAGTTTCTCATTTCCAGTGCTCTCATAAAAGCAAGTTATAGTTAAACAGATTTGACTTTCATCCCATTCTATACCAAGTCTTAAAAAAAAATAAAAGATTCTCCACAACAGAAAGACTGAAGGAATTCACACATCATCCAGCAAAACTGAATTTCTGGGACAAATGAAAGCCCACAAGCCCTGTGTGTCTCCAGGAGGGAGAGCACCTTGGTCTCTTTCTTACTGAGATAACGGGACTGTAATTTTTGACTAGTTGGTGTTAAAATTAAGTCCCATTCTCGTAGGGCTGGCAGTGAAAACCCTGCAAGTTGTCAGGCACGTTCTTCTCCCCCCAGCGCCACCTTTCACAGCTTTATTCAAAAGATAAATTATTGTATTTAAAACACACTCGAAAGGCCCAGACTTCCAGAAGGCAAGTGAGGAACTCTGGCAGCCCAGAGGATGAACTGAGCTCAGGGGACTCACCGAGGGCCCTGGCCACGGCCAGGAAGGGGATCTGGTCGATGACGGTGCTGCGGCGCACGGGGCCGTTGTGGGTCAGGCGCGGCCTCTTCCACACCACGCGGTTCACACCGGACTTATTGATCACACTGCAAGCACCAGAGAGGGCACAGGTCACACAGCAGCAGCAATGAGGAACTTGGTGTCAGTGAGGCAAAACCGGTTAAATATGCAAATGGGGAGGTGATAATGACGGCACCCTCAGGGAAGTCCGCAGCACAACGAAGTTATTTCAAAACACACAAATTCGGTAATTCCATATATAAAGCCAAGGGGGAAAGTGAGAGATGAAGGACACAAGAAAATAAAAAGCAAAGGAATGAAGACCTGGAAGAAATTCTGGCTGGTTACAACGTATGCAAAAGTGTCTTTAATCTGTCAGAGACAGAGCAGAACTGGATTTGCCTCCCGCGGATGAGGACCATCAACACCAGCTCACTCGGGTGTAAATACCACACAGTTCTTCCTTCAGTCTTCTCCATCTCCCAAAGTTTGGCAGTACAGGGCAGCATGGCACAGTTGAAACAACAGAAAAGAAAGGAGAAGCCTCCCGAAAGGATTTGCTTAATGGAAGGAGGCAGACACAAAAGAGGAATTGTCCCCTGTGTGTCTGCAGGAAGCAGGAGATAGGGAGAACAGCTCTGCATTTGCATGTGAACACCTGCTCTGAGGCACTGAGCACCGGTTTAGATGCACTGACCCAGAAGGTACTGGAGGGTCAAAGGAGCTACAGAGCCAATAACTGGGGTATTAATGCCAGGCAGGGAAGAAAGAAGAACAGAGTATAAACCATCACGGAATAAGAGCTAACAAAACCAGGAACTAGCAAAGCTTGGTCCCAACCGAACTAGGAACTAGATGTTTGAAAGTTCCTTTCATCCAAGGAACAGCCATTGGTAATTAAAAACTGAGCAGCTCTGGAACAGCCTCGGGATTCCTCATGCTGAAGCCATTCAAGATGCACTTCCTGACACTTCAAAGGCCTTAACAACAAGGGCATGTTCGGCTCCATCCAGAGCACGGCAAAGTCACAAACACCACATCCCAAAACTTGATCTCATCCATTTGTACAACTAATGACCACACAAAGCTCACTTCAGTCACTGTTGGAAAGAAAACCTCATCCCACACTCAGACTGTTACTGGGAAAATAAGATTTTAATGGAAGATTCCATCATGCTCTCCCATTAACTGTTCCCAGTTTGCTCTCATGAAAGACCAGACATTCCCAAGCACAGCTGCACAGTTCCACCTCATTCCCACCATGTGCCTCACAGCCAGCCTGGGGAAAGCAGGAGGAGCACCATTTAAAAATTTATTAAAAAAAAAAAAAAAAATTAACCATTCTTGTAGATACTAAGCTTCAGGGAATGCTTTTTTGAACATTCAGAGACTTCCAATCTCTAAGAAACACCTTGGAAACCTACAGCAAAACTGCAGGTTATCCCTCCCCCTCCTGCAAAACAGCCCCTGATAACTCCCACCTGCCAGGGACACAAATATCTGAAGGTTCATGGGCTGACAGGGGTCCCAGATGAATGATGTCAACAGGAAAACCTTCAGTGATCCCTGCTCCAAGGAGGAAACCGTGCCCATCCATCTGGTGCGGCACCGGGAGAACGCAGAGCTCCCAGATTTGAGCCCTGGGGGCTGTCTCCAAACATTTGTGCCACCTGACAGAGCCCTGCCTGCTTCCCCTCACTCCCAGGGAACATGCACCCACCCCAGCTCGGATGTTCCAACATCTGCCAGCTCCTGCCAGGGCAGGAATGGCTCCCGGAAAAAGACAGGTGCTAAACTGTGGTGTTAAACACAGCAAAGGCAGGGTTTTGTTTCAAATCCAGGATTTTTCTTATGTTCCCTAAGCAGAAGCTTTGAGGAGCCTACTCAACAGCTGCCATTGTCATCTCAGGGACAATGCAGAACGCCTGAGAAATTATAGTGCTGTGACAAACTGGATATTCCAGAACTCGTATCATTTTACCTATGTGGAAAGGCAATTTGCCCCAACCTGCAAGTTCCCCCAGAATTTAAAGGAAAAGAGGCCAAAAATTACCCTCTCCACTTGCAAAAAGCTGTTGGTGAACATTAAGAGCTGTAACCACCCTTCAGCTGCGTGATCCACCAGGAAATTAAAATTCTGGATATGCCATAAACCACTAGCAAAAAACACAACCGTCTAACAGTGAATCCCTGTAATTTATTCCCCAACATGTTTTTAAAATATTAAGAGGGCAAAAGAGAAATAGGTGAGATTCAGCTCCTCGTGTGCCCTCCCAAAACAAGCTCAAGCTTAGTTCAGTGAAAGCAGACACACTCACCTGCCCCCAAGGCCTTCAATTCTCTCCCTTTCTTTGGGAAGTTCTGGCTTGTGGTCCTGTGTCACCTCTACAGCTCTCACAAAGTCGTCCTTGGGGTCATCCTGGACCCCCAGCACCACTCCCGAGTCACCCACATGGGCCACGTACATCTTGGAGCCGCGGATGATCACCACGCTGGCCGTGGTCCCCGACGTGCTGGGCAGGCCTGTCATGGTCTTGGGCCACTCTGCTGCAAGGAGAAACGAGGCAAAAAACAAACCAAAACCACGGGTTTAGTTCTGTGGAACTGGGAATGTCTTGAAGGGCATCTCAGAGGCTTGTGGGGTGTTAACAACACAGCCTGAGCTTAACTACAGCCAGGCCAAGCAGTGAGCCCAGGTCCCCCCACTCCCTTAACATCTCTCCCAAGCCTCAGCTTAAACTGACACGGGATCAAAGCACCACAGGAGGGCTCAAAAAGCTGTCTCCTCTGGTTTGATATCCCAAGCATCACTAGAAGAACACAGGAAGGCATGCTCCTTGGAGGCTGAACAGGATCAACCAAGTGTTTCATTGAGATTCACCCTTCACTTCCCTGTATGAAGTAGTAGAAATGTCATGAATTCAGTTATTTGCCCGGATTTTTGATTGGCAATCAGGATTTGTGGACATTCCTGATCCCCTGGAAGGGGGAAAAGCTGCTATTTTACGTTCATAGGCTGAACAGCAACATTTTAGGCTGAATAATGTCTCAGATGTTTTATTCACATTTCCCTTTGGAGTACTGAATAATTCAGACTATCTCAGTATGCTCTCCTTAAATTCTACCAGAGATATCCCTGGAATTCAGAGCAATAACACACTTACACTGGTGTGAACTACACGTGGTCAGGGAAATCTCTCTCAACTGCTTTGCCCCTCAAACCATTCCTGTGAACTTGCTGTTACACTACTCTCTCCAGTCACACCCAATCCAAACTGCTTTCATGCCTTTCCTATTTTTGCATCTACACACACAAGTTCATCTTCTCCCAAAATTGCACAAATTGACTGAGGCAACACCCCCCATTGAGCCAGCCCAGCCACACCATCCTCCTCCCCACCCCAGCACCCACAAAAAGCAGGCTCAGCCCCCAGTTATCAGTTGATTCCAACTGTCAACAGCAACCTCATGTTTCTCCTCCACTGCACCCACTCACGTCTTCAGACAAACTCCAAAGGGAGCCTCATCTCCCTGTCACATTCTATCTCCTGCACTTCACAAGTCAGGCTCACACAGCACAGCACAAAAATTCCACTGTGACACAAGCTGTTCGCAGGAAATACCCAACTCAGCCTGCCAAAGCACCGTATTCTCTATTTGTGCCTGTGGCACAACAAACACACAGCAAACAAACACACGAGGAAAGAAAAGGAAAACACAGTTACACCTTACCCTCTGTGAAAACAGATATTTTAAACTTCTAAAGCTTTAAACAGAGAGAAAAAAAGAAAAGAGGAATTTAAGTTCTCGTGCTACTGAATGATGTTCAGGTGCCTGAGGGAAGAAGACGTGGAAGAGAGCTGATGGAGAAGGAGAGTTTGGAGAAGCAGAATTCACAGGCAGTATGAAGATAAAAGCTGCATTTCCTCAGTGTGAGCTACCAAGACATCCAGTATAATTTAAACATTTAAGTTCCAACAGTTCTAGCTTTGTGTTCTAAATGCTAAAACACACTTTCTCCCTGGGAGCAGCTTTATTTCAAGAACACAAACATTCAATCAGCTTATTGGAAGTACTTTGGCAGTTTTAACTGTGGATATTAAATCTAACACATTCCAAATGGAAAGCAAACAAGGGAGGGAGCCAAGTGGTAATGAGGACTTCAACCATGCACTTAACAGAAAACAAGCTGCAACTAATGAGTTTCTGTCAGTGTAACAACCCCTGAATAGCAATAAAATATATTAGAGAGTCAAATCAGTCTTTATGGGGATGGGGAGCAGACAGAAGGAAATCACCCACTTGTGAGAGAAAGAATGATGCAGCAGCCTCAGATTTTAGGCGCAACAAAACCAGGAATTATCTGCCTGTCATCCAGGGACTGTAGTTCATGCCTTGCTCCTGTTCAGAGATAAGTATTAGATACAGCCCAGTTCTCTCTTTAGAGATTGTGTCTCACCAGAAACCAGCAAAAGTGTCAGAACTGCTGGATTTGCTTCTGAGCTCAAGTACTAAAATCAAATCCATGTACCCAACTCTTCCACGGATCAGGAGCATCAACAGAACATCTTTCTAAGACATTTTCCCCTGCCTCTACTTGAAAACTGCTGCTCTTCACACTCAGCTTCGTAACTTCAAACTCATAAACTCGACTGATTCTGTAGCTTTCAAAATGAACTCTTACTCCAGGAGCTCTTTAGCATTCAGGGAATTTTATCACTATAGAATTAACACCAAAAATGATCACCAGTGATAAAGGGGTGTTTTTCTGGTTTAGTTTTTCTGCTGCTGTCATGATCCCCGTGCTTTGTGTCTATCAGGGGATAGAGGGGATGACCCCAGAACTTCCAACAACCAAGAGAGCAGTCGAGTGCAAGCTTCCCTTCCAACAGCCAACTGGAAGCAATAAAGACTCCATTCTCCACCCCAAAATCCCAAACCATTCTCCCACACAGTTCAAGAATACCAACACATCCAGTCTCCATTTCACATCCACAGCGTCACCAACACACAGCTAAAGAGCTGCTTTACGCACGGTAATATGGAAAATTATTGCCTGCCAGTAGAATTCACACTGGGACTCTGTAACACAGGATGAAGTTATAAACTAGAGATAATAATGGGTTTGTCCCACAAAACTCAGGCTGTTAAGCACGTGCGGCAGGAATAAGGAGGAGCAAACATGCTCTGCAGTTTACTAAACAGCCCACCTCGAAGTGCCACCAAAGGCTCCCAGCCAGAGCTGTGTTGTTTGTCACAACAATTTGAATTGCTTCCCCAGCCCCGGTGCTGTTTGCTAAACACTCACTGCTAAACAGAGCTTCCTACACTTCTCCCTGCCTTCGGTGCTCACACTGAGTTCCAGTGACAAATAACACACCAGGGACGTAACAGCTTGAAAACTGAACTCCTTATCTTCCCCCCGCCATGCCATCGCCCCCTGTTCACACATTTTGCTCCTTATCACCCAGCCCTGCAGCCCAGGAGGCCGCACACCCCATTGCCAAGGCTGTGGTCAAGTTCTGGGGCTTCCAAAGTTCACACCCTTCCCTCCCTTCTCTCTGTGCCCAGTACCAGTGTGCCCCGAAACTCACTGTTCCTTCCCCTGTATCTCCTCAAGTGTCTGACATTTGCACAACTTCTCTATTTTGCTATTGAAGAAAAAGGAAAANGAAACCCCGGGGTGCTCCGAGCGCAATTCTTGCTTTTCAGGTTTCCCTCCCAAGCCCAGCTGTCACTGCCACTATTCTGGATCCAGTTTTACTGTGTTCCACACCTCCCCTCACACGCTGTACACTGCTCTTGCTTTTTCTCTGACGCTTTTGGATGCCTAAATGTATGAACAATACACACACATTCTACACAAACAACCACGCTCTAGGTCTGAGCCTTCATCTTACGGAGGAAAAAAGCCTTTCAGAAACTCAACCTGCAGCCTCACAAGACCTCGGGAAGAAGGATGAGTATAGGAATGATGACTGTCACTTGTCTGGGCATGCTCCTCTCCTTAACACTTACTTATTTACGACCCCAAATTCTGTGCTACTGCAATTAAGCAACTAATACATACATAAATACATAATGATGATAATTATTTATAAATATCAAAACCATCCTCAGGATAATAAGCGTGTTTTCTATTTTGTCAGGGATGCTGCGTATTCCCCCATGCTCACACAACATGAGCGAGTTATAAACCAGCCACATTTCAACCCTTCCATCAGGACTCACAAAAACAGTTGGAAGCACCGGTAGGGAAAAACACCGTTCCCAGCCCATTCCAGTTTGGCAAAATTACTTTTTTTGTTTCTTTTCATAATGCAAGGGAAATCTAAGGGGGAGTTCAGTGCGATTCCCCAAGGCAACAAGATGAAGACCTCCCCAATGAATCGAATTTCGAGATCGACGTGTAACACCCTGAAAACAAACTGCAGCCCGACCATCGCGCCATTCCCAGCTACGTAACACAACAGCGTGTCCTCGCCCTGTGTTTACATCTTTCTTCTCCCGGCGTGCCCTCCAGTTTTTCTTGTTTTCCCCAATTACTCGACTCAACGGCTGGGATCCCCTCCCGCGCTCCGCCGCGATTCCCGGCGCGGGGACGGCAGCGATGGAGGGAGGCGCTCACAATAGTGCGGGAGAGGGGGAGGAAAAGGCGGCTGGAAAGAGGCGCAGCGCGGGCGGAGCGGGGGCGGGCAGGGGGAGCGGAGCCCGCGGAGGGTCCGCGGCGGGCGCTCGGACTTACGCAGCTTTTTCCACATGGCGCGGTGGCAGGCGATGAAGCCCTTGCGCAGGGCCGCGCACACCTCGGCCGGCTCCGCCGAGCAGAAGCCCTTCTGCTTCTTGATGAAGCCCCACAGGTTCTCCCGGGCGAACTGGGCCGCCTCCCGCCCGCCGTGCCCGTCGCACACGGCGAAGAAGGCGACGGAGCGGCGCGGCCGCCGCCCGGGGCCGGTGCCGGGGGGCTGCGCTCCGTCCTCGGCCGCCCGCGG
>VZRR01011459.1:29164-72545 GCA_013398015.1 Oreocharis arfaki
AAATAATGTATCCGAGACGGTGATGTCAGTGGTTGAGGTAGCAGTTTGCCGTGGTCTAATATAAATGATCTGGTAGGAACCAGATGGAAAGAACCGACAGTTGTTTAATGCTGTAGTTCATTAGCATTAAATCATTCCTTGGTGGAAGGGCTGTTCCTCGTTCAGCTGCCCCTGGAATATAGAGATTTGGTGTAAAAGGTGCACTGAGATGGTCCATTAATTTCTTACTGTCCACTGGACAGGCATTTCATTCATGTGCAGGAACAGCTGGAAATGAGCATTCTTCAGGGGAGGAACAATGTCTGTAAAAACCTAAGATGAGGGATAACCCTTCTTTCCTCTGCCAGCGAATTTCTAAAAATTTTAATAGTTTTTAAATGAAGTAATTCTTTAGCCTGATCTTTATGAGCCAGGGTTAGTGACCCGTGATATACATGGAGAGTAGTAGTATTTACTGGAGACAGGGAAATTGCTTCTCCAGCATTGAAGCAGACACGTGCATTTTCCGTGTCCTGGTTATTTCATGTCTGCTTTAGGTGCTGAGAAGGATGGAAACCCATTTTTATGACATATGAGCATGCTCACAGTTAATGATGTGATTGACACGTGGTAATCGTCAGCTAAAGACTAAAGATATGAAAATCACCATGTGGAAGAATATTTGGGGGTTACTTTCAGGTGTTAGTAAGCATGACCATTGACAAATAAACTTCCTTGGCATTGCCTGTCCTCATGTTCATTGAGGTGAGAGGATGATGCTCTGTGGCTTTTAAAAGAATAAAGCAAAACCTCCTTTTAATGATAGGAATATCCAAGTATGTGTTATTCTCGGCTGTTTAAAAACTCATCTGTAGGTGAGCTTAATGACTTTTTATGCTTTTATTAGCACTCCTGAGTGGTTGCTTTGAATCAGGTTCACGTGTAGTTGTTCCATGATGAAGGTGATCCAGCAGCACATCTGATTTCTGAGGAGACTCTCGAACGTGTTTCTTCTGCTTGTGTACATGGGTTTGTCATCTTGCTGGGCAGATGATAATAAAGGTGATAAGTGCCTATCCCCAAAACACTGTTTGTGTTGTACTGACAGTACAGCTGTTAATGACAGTGATTGCGTGGAATCACAGACTGGTTTGGGTTGGAAGGGACCTTTCTGCCCATCTCATTCCCCCCCTGCCGTGAGCAGGGACACCTTCCACTATCCCAGGCTGCTCCAAGCCCATCCAACCTGGATTTGGACACTCCAGGGATGGAGCAGCCACAGCTTCTCTGGGCACCCTGTGCCAGGCCCTCCCCACCTTAGATATTTTTTCCTGATCTCTAATCTAAACCTGTTCTCTGTCAGTTTGAAGCCAATCCCTCTTGCTTTTCCTGTAGTTTCTGTGTTTCACAACAGTTCTTGAACTGTGCGAGGTGCTCTGATATTCCTCTTACCGACCCCCATCTCTGGGATGTCCTCGTGCAGAGTAAACCAGACTGGGCCCTACCTGCAGTGAGAGTTCCATGGCTGCAAGGGTGGGCTGGGCTTCCATGTCCTCAGTGTCATCTTTTCTGTGTAGGACAACCAACGTGGATGGGGCCTGGAGTAACCTGGTCTAGAGAGTGGCATCCCTGCCCTTGGCAGGGGTTGGAACTGCTTCAAGGTCCCTTCCTTCCCAAACCATGCTGTGATTCTCTGTGCACCTATAGAACACCTGGTAACTGGTTTTTGATTCTATATTTGTATGATGGTGGCGTCAAATTCATCAAAAGTATCATTCGGGGTAGCTGAATTAGGTTAGGCTGGGGACAGCATCCCTCTCATGGTGTGTGTGGTGCTGGTTTTGCTGCTTTGGTTCTGGGCAGTTATTTTGAATTATCAGGTGGATATTAAATATCATTTCATCATGGTGAGCCATATTCCATATGTCCTGACCATTGAGTTCTTTAAAGCAGAAGTAGAATTTCCAAAGCCATTAACAGTCTTTGGAGTAAGACTAGAAGACCTCTGAATATTTGTTTGACTACGTGGTGTTAGTTGCTGCTGTGTTGGGGGGGGTGTCAGTTAGTTGTTAGTATCCTGTATCACCTTCATTCTGTGACAAAAGGAATAAAAAATGTTTCAAGTCTTTCATGTATAACTTGTGAGTAAGAGTTTCTTATCTAGGTATTATTCATGGTTTGTGGTACTTGTGAAACTGCCACTGATTTTTGCAAAAAATGAGAAGTCAGATTTCGTTTCGATTTATGGATTTTAATTGTCTGTGCCCATACAAAATTTATTTATCTTACTTATTGGTATGAACACTGAAACTTAACATTTGCCAGGCTTGCCCAGGTTTACCAATGTGTCCAGGTTGATTCAGAAGCTGCGGGTGAGATACAACAGCAGAGACAGTCAATGTGCTGCTGTTTAAAAGAGAAGAAAATGCCATCAGTGTCTTGGTTTTGTTCCCCAGGGTACCCTCTAAATCCAATGTTTGGCTCTATTGTCACAGCACGCTGCCTTTACTTCCCACTCCTTAACAAATCCGATTTGTTTTACCTCTGCGTCTTCCAGGATTTTTAACTTTTGGGACATGCCTTACAAACCTGGCTGAGGAGTGGGTCTGGGATAGCTGCAGGATGTTCTTGTGGGTTCTGCTGCAAGGTGACAGAACGGGCAGGTTCCTCATGCTGAGCATATTTATCTTTCTGGAGGATTCTCAAACAGTGACTAAAACTCAAAACAAGGCACTATCAAATAATCCTGATTGTGGTAAAACAGCAAACCTGCACTGCTTCAGCAGGGTATCACTGCATATCTCTTTTTTTTCAAGCACTGTTTGACTTTTCCTTGCAACCATCAGAAAAATAAGAGGCAGAGCAGGATGCTTGTGAGGATATCCTGGAAATTTCCAAGCCTACATTTGAGCTAAAAAATATTTAAATGCCTTATTAATCACAGCTGTATTTTGAGGAGCTCAGTAACTAGTATTGTTACAAGTAACACCTGCCTCTGGGGGGAAAAAATAAAAATGTGCACACATATCATACTTTGTTGCCCTTGGGTGTTTGCCAGGTTTGTGTATATCCTGGTTGGGTTTTTTCCTAGTTAAACTAGTTAGGTTCTCTTGCTTGTTTTTTTGGGGGGGGAGGGTAGAGAGAGAGGGTGTGTAGTTTTTAGAAGCCAAAGAAAGAAACATGCTGGATCTCATTTAACTGAGATTCAGCTTATGAGCAAAATGCCAGAATTGTATATTAAAAGGTAGTGACAGCTGGAATAAACTGCAAGTCCTCAAAAAAAAAACCAAACAAAAAGAACCCCAAACCACCGAAAACCCAACCAAAACAACCAAATCAACCAAAAAAGAAAAACCTGGAAAAAATCAACTTAAGATATTTTGCAGTTTGTTGGAGTGAGAATCCTGTTTTGAGGGAGCATGTTTGTGTAGAGAATCAAGTTTATGTTGGCAGAAGTCAGATTTTGAACTCTCTAGTCAGTGTCTTACAAAGATTTCAGTTCTTTCCCACTGTGCCTCAGGTTTATACTCTATTTTGCATAATTATCTCATGACTTTGGTTCCCGAGGTGCTTCACTGCTTTAGTGTTCTCTCTCCTAGGTATTTGTTGCAGTTACACGGTGGCAGCCTCATCTTGGACTTGTATTGGTTAATGAGGAGTTTCATCCCATGTTTATTTTCCTTTTGGAATGTCTTTTCTAGATTGTGTGTTTCTCTTTTCTTACAACTTATTTTTCTTGAAAATAATTTGTTCTTGGAATGTTTTCTGGTGAGATCATTAACCACGGGAGCAGTTGGAGAGGACATTAATTTGGTTTCTGTCACGTTTAGGTATTCTTTGAACCAAAGAAAATGAACAAACAGGAATTTGCTGACTGTTGAAAACAAGAAGCAGAACGTCCGTTCTCTGCATTGCAGCAGAGGTTGAGTTTACTGGTGGGGAATCATTATAGGCATCATTTCTGTCCATTAGAATAAAACAAGCTTGTCCCAAGGCTTCGGTCTCCAGGGTATTTGATGAGAGTGAGAAGGATGAACTCCCCCTGAAATGAAGTGTGGCTGTGCTGCTGCTTCAGTTCTGAGCTTCCCTGCCCAGGGAAGTACAACCAAGGTCACAAACACAGAGTGTGAGGGAGGCAGAGCATCCCAGAGCCTTCTTCTGAGGGGCTTCTGCTGTGCCCCCCAGGGTGAGGTCACAGAGACTGAGCTCCCCTCGTGCTGCTGTGTGTGTGGGGTTAGAGCTGAAATGTGTGTGTGGAAGCAGTGATGGTTTCTGCCTGTGCACACACACAGTGCTCAGCCTCTGCTGTCACCTGGCTGGAGCACAGCGTGCAGCAGGACTGCACTGAGTGCTGCTGGGCTTCAATCAGATCCTTCTATCACCTCTTCAAATTCTCCTCACAGTGGAGGAGAATCATTGCCTCCTGAGTTTTTGCCAGTTATTATTATTAACACATGCCTTATTTCTGTAGTCTAAATTTAGATGTGAACTGAACTGTCTTTCCTTGTTATGTCTTTACTGGTTTGAAACTTTTTGTCTTCTAACTAGTGCTACTCAGATTGCCATTTTTTTTTAACCTCTGTGGGGCATGTTTTCTCATCCCAATATCCTCCAACTTCCCTTCCTTTCCTGTATCCTTGTTGAGTCTGAGATACCAGAACTCATCATAATTGAGGTAATGAGGTCACATCATGAGCAGAGGTGCTGAGCTCCTGCTGAACAGTAATTCATATTTCCACTTCATTTCCTCTGGGTGGGTTGAACTTCAAAGCAGGCTGGGTTTTCCCAGTTCCTGAGGAGAATCTCACACACGTGTGACTGTGAGGCTCAGACTTGGTATCCCATGTGCTGGACTCGGTGAAACACAAACTGCTGCTCTGGCCCAGAGAGCAGAGCAGGTGGGAATGTTTGGGGTGTGCAAGCACGGGGCTCTAAAAGTTGTCTTTGAAGTCAGGCTGGTTCAATAACATTGGTTTCTTTCTTGCATGTTTATTTGGTTGAGATTTGTACAGATCAGCCTGGTAGCTGGCATTGTGCTTTCCAAGGAGAGCTGGAATTTTCCTTTTTTTTTATGCCTTAATATCTAGTAGAAGCAGTGCTTGTCCAGAGGGTTTGTAGATGATTTTGAAATTGATTTAAAAGCATGGAATGTACCTAAATTTCAAGCTGATTATTTTCTGTAATGAAATTTGTCAACAGATTGATCCAGTGAACTGTCGACTCAGGAACTTTTTCCTTCCTTGTTGAGTGGGGAAGGAAGATGGTGGTTTCAGCCCAACTTTTTTCCCAAATACTGCTGTTTGTTAAGTACACTGTCCTTCCCCAAACTGGCCTGATACTCCATGTTACATCATTAGGCATTACAAAACATGCTGGGGAGCTTCCTGGATTTCCTCTGTAATTCTTACTGAAATATCCGTGTTTTTCAATCCTCTTCCAAACTGGAGCAACAGGAGCATATTTTTCAAATTGCGTCTTCTTCAGTTCCTCTTTCAGTGGATCCTTGTACAGCTGGCTGGAATTAACCCCCATCTGCTCTAAAAAATGATTTTTAAAAATATTATGTTTAGAGAAAGTTTGGGGTTTTGTTTTTTTTTTTAAGCTTAATCTACCCGGGGAGAGAAAGATAAGACCTTTAATAGAATTATGATATAATAATAAAGTTACAAGTTAGTGTCATTAATATGTTTAATTAGGGACACCACAATGTGCAGCTTTTGTAACACACCCACGTGGACATGCAGTTCAACATTCAGCCTTAGATCCTAAGAAGGGTTGTGGTGAGTTTCTCACAGCTGTGCACAACAGCTGGATGGGGCATGTGTGTAGTCATCCACCTATATATTAAATTTATACCTGTCCTCAGTGCCAGAACTCATGTGTCAGTGTGAGCTGATGGAGCTGGGAGTCATCTTGTGGGTTTTGAGTCATTTTTCCATAGTTAAGGAAAAATAAATCCCTGGTAGATTCCAAATAGGTTAAGCTGGTGTCTGAAAGACGTTTCTCTCTTCAGAACAGAATAGTTCTTTAGAAGTCCAAAGCTCTGTGTTCATGTCAGGGCAAGTTTTTTTGAATCACTGTTTTGTTTTGTTTTCGTGTTATGTAGCAAGGCTGTGGTCAGGAGTTCTGTCTCTCTGGAGCTTTGACAAGAGAATCGTTTCTTCAGTCTTCCCAGCTGCTTCTCAATGAGTGTTACTGGATCTCCTGGAATTACTTCACAGTTTGACATATACTCACTATTTCCATGTCAAATTTAGTTTGAAAATGTTGCTGTAACAGCCACAACAGTTTCAAGAGGCTTCCAGCTGAGTTAATTCCTCAAAATGTTTGCCAGTATGTCGAGGGAAGGGGTTACAGGGGTAGTAAAAGTCCCAAAGATGTTGTATTTCAAGTTAGAGCAGTGAAAGATTGCAGCTTGGACTTTGGGGCCCAAGCCAAACTTGACATGTGCCCGAAATTATTGATGTTCCAAGACTGAGGGTCCTGTGGGACCTTCCCCCTCCCTCCCACCCCACCAGGCCATTTACTCCTTGGCAGTTTCAGAATCTCATGTAAGAGGGATTCTGTCCTTACAAGATGTGTTTACATAACCTCATAAATATATAAATTTTTTAAAGTCTTACTGTGGTTAATATTTGATAAACCGGGAATCTCTGGGATTTTTGGCTGGCACTGCAAGGTGATAGGAGGGAGTGATACTGTACTTGAGAATTGTGGAACGTGATAGTATTTTTTGGTTGCCTTAAATCCTGCTACAATAGCTTGGGGATGTGTCTAAGCTTCCTCCAGAAATGATCTCATCCATTATTGATGGGATGTCCACCTTCACTTTGGGCATGGAATACCAGGCAATTTAAACAGCCCTTTTTTTTTTTTACTGCAGAAAATACGTTTTAAGTTTTATAGAACATTTACTGTGAGACAGCTGTGCTGAAGAAATGAGAACATTTAACCATGACTGTAGCTTTTAAATACAGCAGACTGGCTGTTCCTTCAGTGCCAGGGAGAATCTAGCTCCAGCAGGAGCTCTGATCCCTTTGAAGTGCAGGGACACGCTGCTTTATCTGAGCAGTAACTTTGCATGCAAACTTGCTCTGGTTTTTAAAAGACTTCCTTTTTTATTTTTTATGTTCCCTCAGCAAAATAGATAACGAAAAGGAAAACATTCATTTCTGGCAATTGACGTTATTAGGTCAAAGTATTTTTGAAGTTTTTTTGTAGGTTGTGTTGTTAAAATAATAAATTTGCTGTGCTCTAGAGCCAGTGCTTTTATAAAAAGAGTTGACTAAAACTGAATTTCTGGCTGGAGATGTTCTCACGTGCTGTGTTTGGAATATTAATTCATCAGCTCCCGGTGTTTGTGGAGAAAAAGGTGAACCAGGCACCTTTTAGATGCTTATTACTGGAAGCATTTTAAGGCATTATTAAAACTGGGAGGACTATTAATGTTTTCATTTAAGCACTGATGGTGCCTGTGGCAGTGGCAGGTGTGCAGTGGTGCTTCCTTAGGTCCTGTACCCTCCTGTGCTCATCTGTGGGTCAGGGCCTCCCGGGTAATGGGAATTAATAGTTCACAGTGGATTTCTCTGACATTTATTTGCACGGTCCCTTCGTACCTGTGTAAATCCATGGCATTTATAGCCTAATGTGGCAGAAGTCAACCATGCACTGCATGGACAACTGTCTGTGGTTTGTTATGGGTAGCTCAGCTGATAAATTTGCTTATCTGCAGGCACAAATCACTTTGGGCATAAAACAAGCCAGTGCTTTTAATAAATGCATGAACAGACTCCGGTTTTCCCATTTACTGCTGGGGGAATTACCCGGGTAAGCTCAGGTGTAAATGGGGACAGGGCCGTGCCTGTCTTTGTGCTGGGTGTTGGTGAGCCCCCCCTTGCAGAACTTGTGGGTTTGGGTTTGTTCGTGTCTGATACATTTGCATTGCTCTGTCCTGGATTATGTACCCTTTAAACATGTTTTGGAAGTACTTGGTATCAAAGCTGTCAGTTGTATTTTTTGCTGACTTCAGTTGTTTCTTGGTTTTGTCTTGGGTTTGTAGCTTACATGTGGCAGTGTTTTGGTGATGCAGGAGGACACAAACACCTGGAAATACATCTATAGATTAAAAAAACCCCTTGAAACCACCTATGGACCTCTTATAGCTCAGTTTTTAAACACTGAAGTTGTACTCGTGTGGTGAAATCTTCTGGTACTGGAACTTTTTAGCCTGCTGTATTTCAATGCTTTAAAGTCTAGATTTCGTTGTAAGTTATCTTTGCTAGTAAGCTGAATTTCCCAGAAAAACTCCACCTTAAATTTTAAGATTAATTTACCTGTTTGTTTTTCAGCTTTACCAACAGGGCCGCTTGTGCCAGCTGGGAAGTGAATTTTGTGAACTAGAAGTTTTTGCAAAGGTGCTAAGAGCTTTAGATAAAAGGTGAGTCTCTTAATAGATCAATAATTCTGATTGCAGCTCTTAATCTCTGCTTCAAGGAAGAGAGGTTAAAAAAAGGCACGAACAAGAAAACAAATAGTGCAAACCCCCCCAGTTGCTCAACACCTCTGTGAGCAGTGGCAGTCACAGCATCCCTTTCCTGCTGATTTAGCAAATCCCGAGGGGAGCTGATAGGATTGCCCCAGTTTGAAGAGTTTTCCTGTCATTAAACATTCCGATTTGTGGTGTTACAGAACTCGGCTGTTTTAGATCAGATTCTTTGTAACCGAGATGAGCTTTGAGTCTTCAGACACGGGTTCCTCCCATAGCGTGTGTGATGTTAATGAAGCCATCACTGCTCATTTGTCTGCGAGTGCTGGGGGAGGGGGGATTGGAGGCCTCCTCCCTGGCGAGTTGGAGCTGGGAACCGCTGTTTCCCAGTTTTAATCCTGTGTGGGCAGCCTGTGTTTGGCTTCCACCGGAGGGTGTCCTTGTAAAGAACTTTGTGTGCACTGTCTTTGTGCTGGATCACCCAACGCCTGGGATCCATCAGCTGCAGCCTCCCGGTGGGGCTTGTTCTCATCTGCTTTGGCTTGGAGGGTTGATTTCTCTCCTTTGAATTCACGAGAGCCAACGGACTGCTTTCAAACCTGCCTGTGTAACCGAATTCTGCTTCCTTTTGTTGCAGACATCTGCTCCATCACTGTTTCCAGGCTCTGATGGACCACGGAGTGAAGGTTGCTTCAGTCCTGGCCTATTCCTTCAGCAGACGGTGCTCCTACATTGCAGAGTCAGATGCTGCTGTGAAAGAAAAAGCAATCCAGATTGGGTTTGTTTTAGGTAACTGCTGCTCATGGGCTCTTGGCTTTCTCTCTTGCAAGCTTCAGTTAATCTAACATTAATTTTTTTCCTGTTAAAGACAGGCCTTTTAAAGAACATGTGTGTTTTGGAATGGAATTTTTAGAAAGCTGCTTGGTGTCTTAAATATATTGGATTTTGATATCTAAGACTATATAGACAGTTTAGAATAAACCAGACAGTTTAGGTTTAAAATTGATTTGCAGATGTGATGAGGAATTTGCATGATTTTAGTGTTGGTAAGTTTTTCATGACAGAAATCTGTACAAAAATTCTCTAATACCAAAAAACCATCCTAAACCGAAGTATTATTTCCTTCAGCTGTAGGAGAATTCTCCTCTTATATTTCATCCTTTACAGGTCAGGAGGGTTTGACCTTGGCAGGATTTCTGTCTGTAGAAGCAGGTCTATGAAATAAGTGATCATTTTGCAAGACTTGAGCAAACCCTTTTTCTCTTGAAAATGTGTTTTGCTTTTCAAATGGCTGTTTGTTGCTGCTTTTTTCCAGGAGGGTTCCTGTCAGATGCAGGCTGGTACAGTGATGCTGAGAAGGTGTTCCTTTCCTGCCTTCAGCTGTGCACCCTCCACGATGAAATCCTGCACTGGTTCCGTGCCGTGGAGTGTTGTGTGAGGTGAGCTCACCTTGAATTCCCGGGAAAGCTTGGAGCCATCCAGCTCCAGATGCTCCTTTAGTGTTCTGCTGCCCCAAAACGCTTTCCTGGCTAGAGCTGAAGATCAGGAGGTGCTTGTTTTACACTAATCCCTGGATTTTCAGCTTCTAAGTTGGCAGCACAGTACAATGGATTAAAAAACCCAATGTTTTGCAGTCCTGTGTAATCTCTCACGGGTAACACTGCTGGATAATAAGAGTGGTCCAGCACTCCTTGTTTCTCAAGGATTTTTGCATGTGAAGGAATGTTCTGTGTTGGACTTTGCTGAAGTTCTATTTATGACAAGGAGAATTTCCCAAATCCAGATGCAAACAATAATAGATACAGTTGAGCAGAAATAAAACCAAAACTTCCCTTTCCTCATTCCACATCCAGCGAGTTCTCTTGCTCCATGCTGAGTACTTAGCTCTGGGCCTGGGTAAAGATCTGGACGTCCAGTTCCTGTGGGCACCTCCAGCCACAGCTGAAAACATTTGGAAAAGGTGGTTGTTTTGTTTTGCTGTTAGGGTTTTGGAGCTGCCTTGTTCCTCAGGGCCTGCAGAAGTTCTCATTCCATGCACAGAGGCCCCTGTGTGTCAAGATGTGATGAACTGCAGGCAGGAGCTGGCTGGGCCTTGTTGCCCTCACCATGACCAACCTGTTTTTGCACAGCCCCAATGTACCCATGGGCACCTGGAGGCTGCTGGGCAGAGCTGAAGTAGGATTTTTTTTTTTTTTAGCTGCTATAACAGAGAACAAAGCATGTGCTGTATTTGTCTGAATATAGAGCAAAACTTGTTTGGAAAGCTGCTCCAGAAAAAGCCCTGCATCTTGTTCTTGGTTGGGCAAACACGAAGAGTAAAGAGGCTTTGCCAAGAGCTGCTGATGTCCTGTGCCAGCCCCAGGGCCATGGCAACGCTGCTCTGCCTGGTTCTGCTGGCTGGCATTCCAGAAATGATGCCAGGAGCCTGGGCACACGTATCCAGCTTCCTAGAACTGGGGAGTGATGGATGTAGAGCCACAGTGCTTGGTCCTTTGCCTTCTAATTAATCTAAAAAAAGTTTTCTCGTTGTATCAGGCTCTTTGGCAAGCTGGAGAAATGCTTAAAAATAACTCTGTCACCTTCTCCAAATAGAAATGAAGAGAAGGGAAAGAAAAGGGGGAAAAAAAAGGGAACTATCTCTATTGGACGATAGTTATGGAGAGGAGATTTTCATTCTGTGCTGAAAGCAAGCATGCTGTGTTAGAATGGACCCTTCTGACCTGGAGGTGTTGGCTGTGTTTGGTAGAGACATCCATTGTTCTCTGGCCTGTGTGGGACATCACCCCTCTGGGCAGCAGGGTGGGAAATGGCATCTCCCAAACCCTCAGCATCGTTTGTTGGGGTTGTACCAGCCTGAAGGAATGTCACACACTTTGAGAAGGGCTAAATCTGTAAAACCTAAGCACCTTTCTGTGGCAGAGAGCAGTTGTTGTACTCAGCTTTCTGCCTGAGTTTTAAGGAAACAAAATTCAAGCTCAGCTTTTGAAAGTATGACACTTTAAGAAAGTGGCAGCTCCTGCTCTAAAGCTAGCAAGTCAAATCTCTGGGAGTTGAATTAATACATTGCATTATTAATAGAACACAGTTTAAAAACATGTGAAGTTTTGTGTTGCTTAAGCACAGCTTGGTGTTTCCTTGGCAGTAGTAAATTCTGTGGAGAAGCTGGGGAGGTGTGAGGTTCCTCTGAGCTTGTGCACTCCTTTCCTGGGAGTGTGGTGCTCCTTTTGGTTTGCCTTCCCTCAGTATTCTATGTTAACAATAAGGTACAAATGCATAACACAAAGACGTGGTTCTCCCACTTCGTTGTTGCACATTTGGCTGATTCTTGGGTTGTTTTCTGCTGGTGGTTTTAGACTTCCTAAGCTGCTGTGTTGGCTCTGAGAGGCTGAGTTTGCTGGGGGAGGTTAGTCCCCAAAAGCTGTTATTGCAGACATCAAAGGAGGTTCAGAGCTATTAGCATAAATGTCCTGAGGCCTTTTCTCTTCCTCTTGGCTTTATCTCCTAAGATTCCTTTGGATTAATAAAGGATTTTTGTTACTCAGAACTGGATCCCATAAACTCTGCTTATCCTAGAGGATTGGCTTAGGTTTAGCTTGGTTTTTTGGGAGATTTCTTTGTTTCTAGACACTATCACTGAAGCATCCAGACATTGGATATGATCTTTCCCAGGAGCTTATCTAAATTGCAGTGCTATCCCCACTGGCTTATTCCATTACATGGGATTTGGGCTCCGTGGTTTTGATGTTGCAGAGCAGCTCCCAACTGAATGGTGTTGGCAAAATGTTTTTTTCTCTTTAGGGGAGCTGTTTACTTAATTCTTCTCTCTTTTTTTTATAATTCCTGTCTCTTGTTGCTGGAGTGTTCCTGTGACCAGGCACACAATGCACTTGTACATTGTGTTTGGTTCTGAGACTTTATTTAAGGAAAAATGTGGGTGTTGCTTTTTGCTGTCTGTTCTTGAGCCACGGTGCTGTTTCCCACTGGAGAGCTGGGGTTTGTGTAGCTTTTGCAGGGTTTTGAAGGGCTTTTCTCTTGATGCTCTCTTTGTGCAGCAAATACACATCTGTCACGTGCTTGCCTTCACACCCTGCTTAGGAAAAGGGGAACTTTATTTCCTTTCTTGTTATTGTTTGAGTTTGGTGATGCATTTGGGTGGGAAACAGAGGGATAGTGTTGGACAGGCTGAATTTTAGGGTGAACTGAGCTGTATTACAGGGGGCATGGCTGCAGCAGCTTAAACCTTTACTTGGAGCAAGTGGAAACAGGTTTAGAAAAGGAAAAAAATGAGCAAAAACTTCACTGTTCACTCCTTCCCCTTTGACAATTGATTGGAAGTTTTATCCTAATGTGTCATATGAGGGCTAAAACACCTTTCCTATGCAGTAACCCCCATAGCCAGAGTTTGAGCCTCTTTGCAAAGCAGCTTCACGTTCTGCTTCCCTTCCCTCTGTGCAGTTCTCTCCCTGTGCTGTGTTGTCCTGATTTCCCAAGCCTTGCCTGGTGTTTCAGTCTGTTGCTCACTGCCTAATGACACATTTCCAGCAGGGACAGCAGAGGTTAATTCACCAAAATTCCACGTCTGCTCGCTGGCAGGTGTTTGCCATGGAGCAGGAGCAGCTGCCCTGGCTGGGAATCCAGCTCTGCCCTTTGGGCTTGGAATATCCTAACACACCCATTCCAAATGCACCTCGTTAAAGCCAGTGAGCATCAGCCTACACTAATGAACAAATTCTTTACTTTTATTTTAAATGAGTGCCAGCAGCTGGAACTGTTACTTCTCTAGAGAAACAGGAATAGGTTTCACCAGTGCCTGGTGTTACTGGCTGTATTTGGGTGTTGATCCTTGAGATGGGAAGGCAGCAGGGTAGGAGAGGGAAGAGCAGGGGGTGTTTGAGTTGTTGATCAGTAAGGCAGTCTCTCCTGGTGGTGCTGGAACGTCTGTGGAATGGATGTGACTAAATCTTTTATGAAGACCTCCCCCAAACCCCAAAGCACAAAAATGCCCGCTTGGAGCTACTCAGGGTTTGGGGGAGAAGCACAGGGATGCAGGAAAATCAGCTCTGTTGTACTTACTGGGGCTGTTTGAGGTTACCACCCTTTGGGAGGGAGGTGGGAGAGATTTCAGACTGTGTAGGGCAGGGCTTTGGGAGTGGAATTGCATCAGTATTGGGAAGAATGGATTTTATGAAAAATAACAGACAAAGGCACCGCACCAGAGCAGTTCAAGCATTGGATATGCAAAACCACATCAATAGGTAAAATCCTGTGACATCTCCAGCAGGAAAAATTCCTGCTGGAACTGCCCTGTGCCCTGTTGTGGTGTGTGGGGGCAGTTCTGCTGGGCTGGCAGAGCTCCAGCCGTGTGAGTGTCCCCCGTGAGATCCCTGCTGCTGCTGCATGGAATGGTTTCTCCAGCCTCCCTCAGCAGCTCTCTCTGCATCCCCCAAGGTTGCTGCACGTTCGGAACGGGAACTGCAAATACCACCTGGGAGAGGAGACGTTCAAGCTGGCCCAGTCCTACATGGACAAGCTGGCCAAGCATGGGCAGCAGGCCAACAAGGCGGCGCTGTACGGGGAGCTCTGCGCCCTGCTCTTCGCCAAGAGCCACTACGACGAGGTGAGGGGGCCTGGGGGCTGCACTGGCACCTGCCTGGGGGCTCCTCCTTAGTCCTGGTTCTGATCTCGTTGGGATCCGGGTGGCTCTGCCAGAGCAATAACCCCCTTATCCACTGCTGTTTCTGTGTGTGGTTGTGTGTTAGTCTGTAACTCTTCGCAGCACTTTGACCAACATGAAGATACGTGTGTTACCTTCCCTGTATGTGTTGGTCATCTGGCAATGAAATCTTATAAAAGCTTATTTTAATAGGTAAAAATGAATAGCAGAACAGTCTTTGCACGTGTTTGTAAAACTCTGTCTTAAAACCAGTCTAGGGAGTAGTTACATGTCCCTTAGCCCCTAAGTTCGCTGGCAGGGTGTTGTCCTGCACACTGGGAATTGTGGGGATTGCTTAAAGATTATAAAATACCCTGTTCTGTCTGTAAATGTAATAATATAAACCTTAGATTAATATAAAATACTTACATATTCACTATTAACCTTAGAAGTAAGTTTTAAGCCTGTCTTTTAAGACATAACTGGACAGTTCATTACACATAAGCAATCAAACAGCATATCTTAAATTTTGGAATGTAAATGACCAGCTTTTCAGAGGCAGGTAATATTTTTTCTTAATGTTACAATGCTGTGAAGTTCCAGCTTCATTGTGTTGGTGCCTCTCTGTCCCACAGGCCTATAAGTGGTGCATAGAAGCCATGAAGGAGATCACAGTTGGGCTGCCTGTAAAAGTAGTGGTGGATGTGCTACGACAAGCATCAAAGGTGAATCTAAAATCTCCCCGTTGCTTTGGGTACTAAATTGCTGCCAAGAATGGCTGAGGAGAGGTTGTTACCTCCAGAATTCTCCTCAGGAGCCCTAAAGGTTGTTTGTGTCTGTCTCAGAATGGATGGAGGGGGGTTGTTTCTATTTCTTTCTCTCTGAGACTGAGTTAGAGCTGCACAAGTGACCCTTGTGGCAATGTTAACCTGTGACCTTCTTCCCTAAGAAGGGCTCTGTTCCCTCTTTGATCTGGGCTAGGTACAGCACAATCCCTTCAGGCAGGCAGGATAAAATCAGGTTATTAATGCTGGGCTCCTTTCCTTAAATAATTGAAAAGTCCTTTAATAACCACAATGATATTTTGAAATGAAAACCAACAATAAGTGTGGCAGTGTCTGGAGGGGCTGAGCTGTGAGTGCCCAGCTCCTCACGTGCTTCCCTTCCCGTGCCCAGGCCTGCGTGGTGAAACGGGAGTTCAAGAAGGCTGAGCAGCTCATAAAGCACGCCGTGTACCTTGCCAGGTAAGGGCCATTCCAGAAAAAAACCTTTCAGAATTTACTCAGCTTGCCTCTGTTTGTAATGGAAGTGTGTTTGTGCAGGGAGCATTTTGGAGCCAAGCACCCCAAATACTCTGACACGCTACTAGACTACGGATTTTACTTGCTCAACGTAGACAATATCTGCCAATCTGTTGCCATCTATCAGGTAGGCAGCAGGACTTGTTTCTCTTGATATTTTTAATCTCTCAGATGTTGTAGTTAATTCATGGAGGTAGAGAATAGTTGATTTAATTACTGCAATGATGATGTTTAAGAAAACCCCAAACATGGCCAGCTTTTGGGGTTTTTGCTTTCTTTGTCTTCCTCTGACTTGTTTCTTTTATGTGTTTAGTGTCTCAAATATGTAGAGAATTTCAGAGCCAGTAGATTCATCATAGAGATGAATTTGGGGTTTTTTCTGTGTCAACTGATGGGATTGTGTTTTTGGAACCTTCCAGACAGCGCTCGATATCCGGCAGTCGGTATTTGGAGGTAAAAACATCCACGTAGCTACAGCTCATGAAGACTTGGCTTATTCCTCATACGTTCACCAGTACAGCTCTGGGAAATTTGACAATGCACTGTGAGTACAACACACAGCAGCACAGTTAGTGCTGTACATGGAGAAAAATGTTCTGAAATGACACAGACTTTGACTGTCATTTAAATGCATGTTCATTGCTTTAATATTTCTAATATTTTATCAGTCAGCTGCTGATGTACATAAATGTACCTTGAATTTTTTATTTCAACTCTCAGATTCCATGCTGAACGTGCTATTGGCATTATCACTCACATTCTCCCAGAAGACCATCTTCTCTTGGCCTCTTCGAAGAGAGTTAAAGGTAGTTCCCTTTGTTGTTTGAATCATTTGGATGTGTTTATCTGGTCCCTCCCAGGCAGTATAACTGGATTTGTCTTTTTCAATGGAGGTGTTTGTAGTCCTTGGTGTTAACAACACACTTGTAAAATACAAAAAAACCCCAACTTTAAAACTTAGCCAGAAGAGTTGGAGTGGGGGAATGAAATTACAGAATATAAAACTATGTGTTGGGAGAATGAGACAGCAGCGTGAAAGCAGTTTGTGAGAGACACAAGGCCTGGTGAGCTGTGTCCTGAGCTGTCTGGGGTCCATGGCTTTGAGCTGGGTGTGGGCACAGTAACAGCTCCTCTCTCCTGCCCCCAGCACTTATCCTGGAGGAGATTGCCATAGACTGTCACAACAAGGAGACAGAGCAGAGGCTGCTGCAGGAGGCTCACGACCTGCACCTCTCCTCGCTCCAGTTGGCTAAAAAAGCCTTTGGGGAGTTCAACGTGCAAACAGCCAAACACTATGGCAACCTGGGCAGACTGTATCAGTCCATGAGGAAGTTTAAGGTAAGACTTCACTTCTGACCTAAAATCTGCAAGACAGCTGAAATCTGTCACTACAAATGACGGGTTTCAATGTCCACAATTCCTGACTTCAGTTGGTACTTCTGTGCTTGGAAAACTTGTGCTTTACCATTCATCTCAAAAGCTTTGTGCAAAAATAATCCATGGAGATGGATGATGCCCTCAGAGGGTGACAGAGCTTGGTGTTACAATCTGCTGATCCACTTAACTAAAGAATTTGGGGAACTTGGTTTATGTTTGGCTTTGTTCCTTTTTGCCTGTTACAAAATGCTACTGTTTAAGCTGCTACATAGTTAAGTTTCTTCAAAGTTTCTCTCCCCCTCTTTTTCTGGGGTGGTGAGTGGTGTCTGACTGACCTGTGTGAATCTGGCCCTGGCAGGAAGCAGAGGAAATGCACATCAAGGCCATCCAGATCAAGGAGCAGCTCCTAGGGCAGGAGGATTACGAAGTTGCCCTCTCCGTGGGCCATCTCGCCTCCCTCTACAACTATGACATGAACCAGTATGAAAATGCTGAAAAGCTTTATCTGAGATCCATAGCAATTGGTAAGTGACCACAGGAAACTTAAGTGTCTTCAAGTTTTTAGGAAATAACTTGGCTGTTAGTCTTTGGACAACATTTTGTAGCTAGAACATAAGTGGAGCATGTAGGCAAATTTTGTTGGTAAAAATAACCTGAGAACTCAGGTGCAGCACGTGGATATTCTACCTCTCAATTTGGTTTTTCTCTTGGGTTTCTTTAGGAAAGAAGCTTTTTGGTGAAGGATACAGTGGACTTGAATACGATTACAGAGGTCTCATTAAACTGTACAATTCCATTGGCAATTACGAGAAGGTGTTTGAGTACCACAACATTTTGGCCAATTGGAACCGGTTGCGGGACCGGCAGTTCTCGGTCACGGATGCGCTGGAGGACGTCAGCACCAGCCCCCAGTCCACGGAAGAAGTGGTCCAGTCTTTTCTGATGTCTCAGAACCTCGATGGACAGAGCAGCTAAGAACTTGGTCAATTAACCAGTTAAGGTTTTTTCCCCCAGGTTACAGGGGGAAAAGTCATACTGTGAAATCTAAACCATGTAGTTCTCTGGGGGCTGGAATTTGCATTGAAACACTGGTCCAGTCTACTGAAGAGTGCCCATACGGATGAATGTGTGTTAAATTCCTCTCAGCATGTGTATGGCATGTTTAGTTCGGCTCACATTTTTAACTTGGTATTCCCAAAAAAAACCCCCTTCTTTCTCTCTTCTTTCAAAAGAAGCTCCTTTGCAGAAAGTCTGCAAGAAAACATTAAATAAAACTGTTTGAGTTCAAAAGAGTTGCATTCTTATTACGGATGGAAGGTTTCATCGAGAGCTTTCTGCTGATTCACAGAGAGAACAAAAGCTGTACTCTGAGGAGCTGTAGGAGAAAGGTCTTTCTGCTGTATCACTGTAGCAAAGTTCATGGTAAATAGCCAGCAAAGGGAGGATGTGCTGGCCTTGGCTGCTGCCTTACCAAGAAAAGTGGCAAAGACCCACTTTGGAGAGCACCATCCGCTCGTTGAGTGCCACCAGTGCTGTTGTGGATGCCCTGAACTGGACCAGTACAGATCCCATAGACCAGCAACCACAGTGTCCTCGGTGCCACCACCAGTGCTCACCTGAGCAGGACCAGGACACCACAGTGGACCAGCCTGCTAGAAACCGCTTTTGGACCAGTGGCTTTAATTTAATATTTCTGCCCCTGCATTCACTTTGGCAGTAGAACTCTCTCATTTAGGTGTCTGATCAGTGCAAATGATATCCATATAATAGATCCAGAGCTAGGAAGTGAATTGATGGTTTGTCTGTACCCAGTGAGCTTCTGCAGAGATTCCTGGCAGTGCCACAACTCCACGTGCTCCACTCTGCTGCAGCCACTCCTCCTTTCCTTTCCCACGGGCTCTTACTCTGCTAACGGAGGCCATACCTTGTTTATACCAGTGAAGAGTTTTGTATTCCAATCCAGTTCCATTTTCTGTTTCTGGAGAACACAACTTACTGTACAGTTCACAGGGGTCAGTGGAAAATGCCAAAAAGCACAACAGGTCTTTTTTCTTTTGTGATGCTTCATTTCTACATTAAACAAGAGTACAACCAGAAACCGATTCCTTATGTTAATTTATGAAGCAGAGCTCAGCTGTACAGACCCTCTAACAATGCCTCTCTCACTAGCTTGTCTTAATTCTTCTTCTGTTGGGGGCTGCTTGGTTGTGTGGGTTTGGGTTTGGGTGTTGTTTTGGGGTTTGTTTTATTTCCCAATGTTGGGTAATGTTGAAAGTCTGTGTAACACAAAGTAGAAGCGACTCGCTGCTGTTACCTCAGCTCTGCCAGCGGCACCAGCAGTGCCCTGGGTCTGGGATTCTGTGGGTTCTGTCAGTCTGGGGGTTCTCTCCCCCTCTTTTCAGGGGTTTGTACCTTGGCCAGTCGCAGTCGGGGCTCAGCCGGCTCTTCCAGCAGGACTGGGACTGGATGTTCTGTTTGGGGTCTGGTTTTTCATTGGTTTATGGGGTTTGTGGCAGGGAAAGGTGCTGAGTGATCTTCAGGGAAGAAATAGAGGTTTTGGACATGATGTGGAGCTTAATGGCTCTTCTAAGAAGTGGGATTTTACAGGCCGATAGTTCATATTCTGGTGCCTTCAAGTGTTTTTTTGGGGGGGAAAGGCTGAGTAATATCAACTTTAAAATGCAATGATATAATTAGTGAGTGCAGATTAATGATTGCATACTTAGAATTCACTGAGGTGAAAAGAAGTATTTGCATAAAGTATTAGGACTTAACTGCGGTGTGTCTGCAACAGCTGCTCAGTGAAAATCCAACTTAGTTATGTGTGGATTTAAAATGTGATTTATTTATAGCAGTTTTTGTTTATGACTGTGTAGGAGCTACAGACAAATTCAGCTATACAAGGCAAAACCTTCCTCTCCCTGAATGCCCATGGCACTGACAAGTTATAAAATTCTTATGAGTTCTGAAGTCCTATTAGAGTTCTGTTTGACGCTCCTGGCTTATTTAAGGTTAAGCAAAGTACGTAACAGTGGTGTCAGAACTTGGGCAGGGAAGTGGCTTAAAGCTGTTCTAAAGAACCTGAGTGATTCTGTACTGCAGAAGTGTTTAAAGCTCCCAGCTGGGTGCATGGATTTACATTGGCATTGGCTGGAGATCATTTGTCTGCTCTGTGTTCCCAGTCTTGGGTCTCCAGCTTTTTCCTAAGGAATCCCAAAGGTCTCGAGGTCGTGTCTGGGATGAGGAGCATTTTTTGACTGACACCAGTCCAGTGGCCTGCATGAACCACTGCTCTCCTTCCAGCCCTGCTTGTGTCTGTCCGTGGTTTGCCCTCAGGTCAGGGCAGCCGGGGGCGGAGCTGTGCTTCCGTAACCAAATGCATCCCTTCAGTTTGTTTGTCGGTGGCTTCGGTCTCAGCTCTGGTGGCTGCTGCTCTTTGTCCTTTCCTAGAGCTGCTTCAGCGCGTTGCCTGCTCGGTGCATCGGCTTGGCTGGGAGGAAGGAAGGTCCTAAAGCTCCTGGGAATTCCCTTTGGTAGAGGACAATGGCCAAAGGCCATTGTGGTCATCCTTGAGGGCTCTGGTGTGTTCCTCCTGTGCCTGCAGGGAATCCTGACTGGGGCTGAGCTGCTCCTGCAGCATCCCTGCAGCTCCATCGTGCCAGGGCAGGTCCCTTCTGGATCGGGGTGGCTGTGGCTGATCGCTGACACTGGTGGAGCACGGGGGGTTGGCAGGATGACGCTGCAGCTGCCTGGCACAGCTCTGCTGCTGCAGGGACAGCTCTGCTGCCTGGCACAGCTCTGCTGCTGCAGGGACAGCTCTGCTGCCTGGCACAGCTCTGCTGCCCCTGCTCGGGACCTGCACTCGCGGCTGGGACAGCACAGAACTGACCCCGCGGGGGTTTGGTTCCGTGTCTCCCAAACGGAGCTGTTGGCAGGTTCTGTGTTGGCCCCTGGAGCCTGTCTGGGATGCTGTGCTGCTGCTGGTTCTGTTGCTCTCTCTGCTGTTACAGTTTGGTTGATGCTTTTGAGGAGTGGGAGCCTGCTGGGATGGTGCCAGAGGCAGGTAAAGGACTCCTTGGGGTGGATCTTGTAGCACGACTCCAGTCCTGTCTCGCTCTGCCCTGGGCAGAGCTGAAAGCAGGGGCTGCAGTCCCCACTCTTCTCCTGTGGGGTTTTCCAGTGTCCCGTGGCTCCTCTCTCCCCTCCTGCCGTAGCCCAGGGCAGGTTTTCCGTGCACAGCCGGGTCAGTGCTGGGGTGGGGCCTAGCACGGTGGAACTTGGATCCAGGAATGAATGAAGGGCATTTCTAGACGCACAATGCGCCCGCGCGGGGGCTGTTTGGTGCTGGCAGTGAAAATCCTGTGAAATGCATCTTCCTTGAAGAAGGTGAGTAAAGGAATCACCCCAGAGTCACTGGGTGCAAGTGGTGAGGACGGGTGTCACCTTAAGGTAAATTATTTTCACTATTGATTAAGTTAAACCCTCAATATTTTACTTTCAGCGTGAGGTTGTTTGGATCAGCGAGGGGGGTTTGCTCAAGGTGCCACTGCTGCTTCTCATGGTACAAAATGCACGTTGGAGTCAATTCCCTTTTTCAGTCCTAGGCGTGGGAGACCACAGAAAGGAAAACTCGCCGTGCCTCAGACAGGGGGGAAGCTGTTGGCAAAACCTCCCTTGGGTGATGTGGCTGGGCTGTGACTCGGGCTGGCAGCAGGCAGCGCAGGGCAGGTGTTGCTGTTACCAACCCCTCAGCAGATCCTTCCTTCTGCTGCCTGTGCAGAACCTGATTTTATCTAGAAGTCCTTGTTCCCTTACAAGAAAATTCCTGGCCAGTGTCAGTTGCAAAGCTGCCTCTGCATTGTGGGGTGTTTGACGCTCCTGGCCTGGGGCCCTTTGGGGAGAAGTGGGGAGAATTTCCTTTATCCAGAAACAAACTAAAATACCGACAAAGAATTGGCAGCACTGGGAATGCTTTTGTCCCTAAATCTCAGGAACGTTTTGGGCAGTGACACAGGTGTCCCTGGGTGATGTAAAGTGTGTGCTCTAGGGTCTCGTATTCCACTACTCCTTGCAATCCTCGGTATCTATAGCATGAGTGGCCTTAGTGAGTTTGTTGAAGTGCACATTTTTTTTTTTCTTTTCAAAAGTAAATTTTAAGATGAAAAAGATATATACTATATAAATATATAGAGATATTTAGAAACTTGGTTTGTGGTGCACAAGTTCAGTGTTGGATCGCTAAATACTCATTGCAGGTACCATATGTGTAACTTTTCTTTTCTGTATATTCCTTTCTGGGAAGCAATGTTGCCATGGTAACTACAACTTTACAATTTCTTTACTACTTAATGATGTGAATGAATTCTACATTTTATTGAATATTACCAGGTTCAGTACTATTTTTATACTTTATTGAACTACAGGGGATTTTAATTTAATAGCATTAAAAAAAAAAAAAAAGATGTTGCTTGAACTGTATAACTGTATAAATGGAACTACTTACACAAACCCACCTCTAAACCAGAATCTCCACCTGTAGTGCCACGTTCGTTTATATAAAAGTATCTTGATCATTACTAGACCTTGCAGCCCCCTCCCTGTCGTGTCAGGACGAACGTTCCTCCCCGATGCAGTGCCCGACATGCTCTGTACCCATGGAGCCACCCTATGTTTGTAACCAGCATTGTGATATTCTGTAACTGTATTGCTAAAATGAAATATTGACCTAATAAATAGAGTGTTCCCGCAGCCTGGAGTATCTGCAGTGAATTGGTTACAACTTCCCTTGCCACGGTGCCTGTCCTTGCCGGGAGGAGGTGTGAAGCCCTGCCTTTGGGGGCAAATCCTTAGGGATGGGGCTTGTGTTGGATACCTGTGGAATGTGAACAGTGGGAGGGGGGAGCCCGTGGTACCTGCGAGATGTGGATCCTTCCTGGATCCTTCCCGGATCCTTCCCTGCTTCTTGGTCTTTCTTCCCCCTAAAGCAGCCGTGGGAACACAAAGTCTCTCCTGCAAGTGAGCAGTGGCAGCACAAAAGCATCTCGTGTGGCTGCCTGAGCACAGAGTGGGTTAAAAATCAGCATTTCTGGGGTTTTATTTTTAAACCATCAGGTTTGTGTCATTTGAGTGACCTGCAGGTCCCCAGCTGTGTGTGGGGCTCAGGCAGAGGCCTCGCCTCCTCTCACAGGGCTGAGATTTTCATTTTCAAAGGCAAAGTGCCCTGGAACACTCACCTGGCTCTGAGAGCCCAGGTCAGGCCTTAGCCAGGCTCTCCTCCTTGGCCGAGGGTGACCCTGGAGTCCCTGGGGCTGTGGCAGTGCCAGCTCTGGTCCTGTAGCCTGAAATCCATGAATGGATATCCCTGGGTGTCTGTGTGTGCTCCTGCAGCTTTCTCAGTTCCTGCCCTTTTCCTCAGGGAAATGACAACTGGGGAGTGCTGAAGCCACATTGTCAAGAGCAAGCCAACAACAGGACACTCCGAAATAATTCTGTTTGCTGGTGTGAAGGAAGAATTAACAGCAGCAACCCTGAAACTTCTGCCCAGGTGAAGGGAAAACTGAGGTATGAATGAGGCTGTTCTGCTGATTTTTGGGGAGAGCAAGTCCAGCTGCCTCTGCCATCTTCCAAAGTCCAGCAGCAAGAAAGGCAATCCCTGTAACATTGCATCCTGTAGTGTATTCTGAAGATTTTCTGATCCTACTTGGAGCAGGGACCCTCGAAGGTGAAATCTTTCCTCTTTGCCCACCTGGTCAGGAAACTGAGGTTATTTCTGGCAGAGCTCAGTTTTCCTTGAGAGCTTTCCTGTCACTTCTAAGTCACCTCAAATCCTACTGGAAAAATTGTGGGATAATCCAAGTCCTGAGCAGCCTTTAATCTTGCTCAGTTCCCTCTTAAACCAGTGTGACACTTTGAGGGCAGACAGCATTTCCCTGCTGCAGCCACAGGCACTCCTACACTGGGTTTTTACCTTTAGCTGGAAGAATTATTCTGTTATCCAGAGAAAATTCCTCATGATCCAGGTCTGTGCCACACAAGTGTCTGCTCTGCTGCCCTGGGAGGGTGAGACACAACTTCCTCCCAGAGCCTCTCAAGGACAGGGCTGTGTCCAGGGCCAGCACAGGCAGGGATCCCAGGCCCCTGCCCAGGTCTGGGGATGGGATCTGCATTTAAAAAGGAAATCTGTTGTTCTGATTCTAAGAATGGTCTCCCAAAGGGGTCTGGGAGGGGTTTTTCTTGCTTGGGTTCAGAGCTGAAGGCAGGAACTGAGCCCCCACCCAGCTGTCCCATTCCCAGCACGTGGGAGTGAAGGATCTTTGGGGTTTTTACCGGTCAGACTGAAAGATTTCTGTGCCAATCCATTGGTATTTCTGATGGTCCTCAAAACTTAGATTGAACCAAAAATCAAATGTGGCCAACCCCAAAGCCCAGCCAGAGTCATTCAGAATCCCAGAACCTTTCAGGTTGGAAAAGACCTCTGGGATCATCGAGCCCAGAGGTGACCCAGCCCTGCCAACTCCTTGGAAGAGGAGTTTCTGCCCCAGCAAGGAAAGGAGCAGCTGCTGCTTCCCCCAAACACTGCTCTTCCATGATTGGGGTATATACAAGAGGAATGATGTACTGAAGGTAGGTCTGGTACTTCCAGAGCCTTAATCCAGTCTTGGTGTTGATGCACAACTCTCAGGGATCTCCAGGATCATCAAAAATAAGATCCCATGGTTAAAATAACAGAAATTTGGTTCAGCTGGGCTGGAGCTTGTTGCTATGACAGTGCAAGTATTGCAGGAGTTTGTGGTTTGGGGAAACCATGGAGACAGCCTGGATTCCCTGCTGTTTGTTCAGGTGAGGATACTGCACTGAACAATTTCCATTGACCTCTGGTGGTGTCTGGGAACCCTAAAAACCCCTCAAAGTAACTGGAAGGCAGAACTGGTCCTGGTGAGCCCGGTCTGTCCTCTGGGGGTTTGACTGGGTGGCGTCTGCCTGTGGCTCTATCCCACAGATACCTCGTCACCAGGAATCCGCGGGACCAGCAGGAACTGCAGGCTGCTCTGCTGGCCCATCCCCAGGCTCTGGGCAGCGAGCAGTCTCAACCCCCCTGTGATGTTCCTTGCACTAATTTTGGGCGTTTCGCACGTTTTGTGTCTCTGGTGCCTTTATCTCCGTAGGAATTGGCTGGCTGGTGTTTTCCCCGGCCCTGCGGGAAGCGGCCAGGCGGGGGAGGATCGCCTGGAGCCGCGTAGCCAGCAGGGCACTGTGGGACTCCTACTCAGCCTCCCGGATCACGTTGTCTGGCAGCTCTTGGGCTTTGACTTTTAGTTTACCAATTTAGATTTGAAGCGCTCCCTCCGAGCTGCTACCGACCAGATTGGACATTTCAGAGGGAAAGAAGGAGACCGAGGAGAAAAGCGATGAGAAGCGAGCTGGTTCTGAGTGCCTGAGAACTCCCACAGGACATGTGGCTGCATTTTAGCAGCTTGAAAACAGGCTTATGGGGGACAAATCCTCCTTCCTGTGGCACCTGCTTGTGGCAGAGCCGATGCTGTCAGCAGTTGCCTCTCCCATCCCTGTCTCATTCCACCTTTGAGGTGTGCAGGTGCTGGAGTAACCAGTGCAGGGACTGGGAGGCACAAACAGCCCTGCTACAGGTCGGGCTGCATTTTTGCTCGGGAAGACGAACGTGTGGCTGGGCTGGGGTGGGCCCAGAGCAAACCACAACTATGCTGGAGCATCCAGATTGCAAGGTAGGGACACCCTAATTACCAGCAGCAGACAACAAAGGGATGGCTCATTCCTCACTCCCTCCTGGGCTGTAGGAGCTTCTCCAGTTGCTGTTTTCCCTGCTCCCATGTCTGGGACAGCAGCTCAACCTGCCCAGCTCCTCCAGCACTGATCACATCTTCACCTGCTCATCCTTCTGCAAAAATTCCAGCTGTAAAGGCTCTGTGTGAGCAGGAAACAGCTTGTCCTGCTGGGTGATGATGTGACAGTGGCTGTGTGAGTGCCTCACCTGTCCCTGCTGGGCGGTGACCTTGCGTGTGCTTGAGGTGATGCTCTCTGACCCGGCTGTTCCTGAAGGTACAACTGATTCAAAGCTGCTTCAGAGTCTTTCCTGTGAGTTCTGGAACTGACTCGGGGTTTTCTGAAGGACAGCAGAATTGCTTAAAGAAAAATAAAAAAGAACATAAACCCACTTTTAGAGGTATTTATGTGAGCGAGCACCACAGGCTGACTCACACTTGGGCCATAACTCTTGCCTAACCTGACTCCTGTGGGGCGGCAGCAGCAATGGGCTGAGGGATGACGGATCCCGTCCTCACTTGTGCCGTGTTTGTCCCTGCAGAGGGGACCCGGGGCTCCCTCCCGTGCCGGCAGTGCCGCTGCCTGTGCCAGCCGTGTGCCCCTGCTGTCCCTGCTCCCTGGGTGCCACCCAGCCCGCTCTGCCCAAGTACCTCCACCCGTGGTTTAAATGCAGACCTTTCCCGGCACAGAGCATCGGCATTTCCCGGGCTCTGCGGGAGCTGCTCGGTGGCTGCGTTCGAAGGGAGGCTCAGGCGGGGGGATGTGGATGGGTGTGCGCTGCCACTGGATGTCACTGTCGCCGTGTGGCACCGGGAGAACGCGGGGGTGGCGCTGGGTCCCTGCGCTGAGCAGCCCAAGGGCGGTGGGACGGGGAGCAGCGCCCGCTGCGCATCCCTCAGGCAATCCCTCGGGAAAAAGAACCTTCGTGTCGCCAGAGGTCACGCTGCTCGGGTTTTTTATTTTTAAACCAAATACTTTCAGAGTCTCAGCCCAGGAGCCTCATTTCTTTCTCAGAGCAAGACGTGAGGCTGATTTCTGGAGCTTTCAGCCACGCACAGGAGCCGGGAGAGGGCAGAGGATTCTCTGTTCCAGCTCGAAGCTGAGAATCGGATCTGGGATTTTCACCGAGTCTAAAACCAGAGTTGGGACCAGTGCCTAAATTCAGTTGTTCGTGGCTTTCTGGTTTATTAGTTTTATTATTAAATTACATTAATACTAATTTAAATTTTTAGTTTTTAAAAATCCTAGAACCCCAAATGCTGAGCAAAGGGGATGGAGATCACTCATTTTAGATGACTGATGAGCAAGGCTGGTGGATGGCTGCCCACTGATCTCTCTCCTTAACAAAACCCCCAAAACGATCAAATTACCGTGCTGACAACCTCAACCCCTTAAAATTAAATATTGATTCTGTATTTTTCTGTTGACTCATCCAAATCAGGAGGCGTTTCCAGGGAATCTATTTCTGCTGCTCGGAGCGTGCCGCTGCCCCCCGGAGCCGCAGCCTGTTGTTTGTGCTCGAGCAGGGAGCCGCGAAGATGCTGATTTTTCTCCCACTTGTCTTGCATAACAAAAGGCATTTGTCACCCGTTACATAACGGCGGGATTTGTCACTTCTCCCGGCCTTTCCCATCCCCAGCACAGCCTCCTTGGTCCTGGCTCCTCAGCATCCCCACGGCACACTGTGCCTGATGCCTGCACCCAGCACCCGGGCTCGGCCTTTTTAACCTTCTTGTACAGGAAGATGCAGAGTTGTGTGGTTTGGTGGCGGTTTTTTAGTGGAGCAAAAGGATGGGAGGGTGTTTGAGGGGTTATTTGCTTTTTAATACTTGTTTGAGGGCCACTGAGGAGCTGCTTTTGGCCTGTGGGAGCAGTGGGGTTTGTCCTTAGCTGAGGTCGTGTCCCAGGCCTCCGGGAAGGGCTGTGCTGGGAATGGAGCTAAATTCCCTCTCTGCAGCCCTCACAAGTTCCAGGGAGCAGGAACACCTGTCAGCCCCTGCCTCTGCCAGTTGCTTTTCTAATGCCTCTCCAATAATCTCGGGTGTCTCACGCTGCCAGCAGGAATTTGTGTTCGGGGTTTTCTTTACAGTAGATTTGATTCCCGCCTCAGTGGAATATCTTTTTGGCACCTTAAAAAGAAATAAACGGTTTTGTTTCCCCATAAACTAAAAGCAAAAGCTGGCTGGCTTCCCCTTTCTCTCTAACTGGAGGAGAGAGCTGTTTACCTGCGGCCTCACACTTATTTGTGGCCTTATCACTGCCAGCTATCAAATGACCACAGCTCCCTTCTTAACGTGAAGCAGACAAATGTCCCAGTAACCCAACAAGGTTGTCCCTGTTTTCAAATTTCCTCAAAACAATTTCTTAGTTGACACTTTTTTCTTTTTTTTTTCCTCCTTTTTTTTTTTTTCCTGTTGGGTGGATCTGATTCTAATTATTTTTTAATAAACTCCCTAAGGTGTATGTTTCTTGTGGACCTTTGAACTTCCTGGTGCACCCAGCCTTTGCTCTGGAGATATGTTTATGGTTGGCTCTGAGTGTTAACCCTTTGGAGTTTGTGTTCTCAAGGAACTTGATGCAGTTTCCTTGTCTTGTAGAGATGCTGCTCAGGCACAGAGATCACTGTTGGCAAACCCAGGCTGTACCTGAACTTGTGGCCTGTTTCAAAGTTTAATTCCTGTAGACTCAGATAAAGCTGTGGATCAGATTGGATCTGTAAAGCATGACTGGAAGCATGGGATGAGCAAATGGCTCCAAAGATTGTAAACAGCACTCAGCCACCCAGAGCACCAGGGAAAGTACTTCTGATAAGCAGATTTCTCACTAACAGGCTTCTCCTTCAACATGGATCAAGACATGGATGCTTCAGGGTGTGGTCATCCCCTAAAGTCAGTACAGTAGGGACGCTTTTGGGGGTTAACTTGCCTGTTTTCTCACCAGGCATTACCCATTCGCTTGTTCTTGGTGTGCTTATACAGATTGTGCAGTTGCTTTATGTCCATCCTGAGAGGAGGGAGACAAACTCCCCCCGAAGAGCAGAAGGGAAGATGGGGATTGTGCACGTGAGTACAAGCTTCATCCTCCTCCTCCTCATTCTGTTCCCCAGGCCTGGCTGGGAAGTGCAACCACACACAGGCCTTTTACACAGCTTCTTTTCTTCTCCCCTCCACCCAAAATCCTGGGGTTTTTTTCCCCCTCTCTCCCACTGACTTTTTCTGCTGCTAAATTCTGCTCAGTACCTCACAATTTTACTGTGTCCTGATTGAGGGTGTCTGTGCAGATGATCTGCACTCTCACTGCCCCATACAACAGCTGCCTCCTCTGCTGTGCTCCTCAGATCCTTCAAATTGCCAAAGTCGTGGCTTATTCTTCCAGTTCATGCAAATCTTTCATCCTCTCTTTAAAAAACTGCCAAGGACAAACCCTGTCCTAAGGCTCAGAAACATTTCTGTCCCTGCCGAGTCATCTCAGATTGGGTTTTCAGAGCTGTTTAATGAAGTAGGCATTCAATTATCATTAAAAGTCCATAAGAATTAGGCGCCTGCTTCAGTTCCCTTTTGGAAATCCTGCCTCTAATAAATTGCAAGGTGAACAATGGCCACCAGTTCCTAATGGCATCAATCACACACGGGCTGGCAGTCACTTGGGAAGTGGAAATGTGTGGTTGGGATGGGCTCATTGTAGCACCACGCTGCTCTGTCCACAGCTTTTACTGAGGGCAAAGGGACTGTGGCCGACCTGCTGCAAAGCCAAAACAACTCTAAATGCTCACTGGGCCTGCAGCTCCCGGGGCTGGGGAGGGGGATGTTTTCCCTGTGTCAAGGTTTGTGTCGGTAACTCCTCCACTCATGGTTTGGAAAGCAACACTTACATAACTGGCTTCAACTCGAGCTTGTGTTGCCTCTTAAAACATGCACAAGTGTATAGGAAGAGGAGTCCTTCTCCCTGACTTGCTTTGCTCCCTTGGATGATTGTTTCAAACTTGATTTAAAGCATATTTCAGAGATGAAATTGTAGCTGGACTCTGCTTTGCTCTCACTTGCCCCAATCTCCCTGCCTGGCTGTGCCATCCCCACTGCTGTCCCTTGTCCTGGCTCTGCCCACTTCATCCCGTTTCCTCCACGGGACACAGATCCCCTTTCCCATTCCAGGGGGTCTCACTTGCACCAGGCAGAAAGGGACAACTGCCTCAGGGCCCTGTTCGGACCAGAACGTTCTGGTGTCACCACAGGAACTGGGATGTCTGGACACCAGCTCCACATTCTGTGAACAATGGGGGCAGCTGGGGCTCTCCAGCCTCACAGCACTGCAGCCCTCTGGGGCAGAGTTACCTCTCCCCATCAGTTTTGCCACTGATTCGTTGTCCTAAACAATAGGCAGACACCCCTGGATTTTCCCTTTGCTGGGAGTGGTCAGTGGTTCCTGTGGGCAGTGGAAGCACCCTTTACTTCGCTTTGTTTGCACCTGTGGGAGCTTGGGGGAAGCTCTGGGGCTCTTGGCTGGGGCTGGTTTTGCACTTGCAGCGAGTCCAGCACTGCAAGTGTGCATCACTCAGGGTTATTTTGGCCTCTGAAGGTGCAAAGGGCAGCTCTGAGTCGCACCCGTGGCTGAGCCGTGCTGGCTATCAGCGAGTGTGGGTGCAGCTCCTGGCGTGGGCAGCCACAGCTCTCTCTAAGGGCTGGGCACCAGCAAGTCCAAGGTGGGCCTTTCCCCAGCCATGCTGAGCCATGCTGTGGGCAAGCACTGGCCCTCAGCTGGGGTGATCTCCATAACAGACAGTGCCATTTGGTGGGGGACAGGGCCCTTGGGCTGCACCCTGGGTGTTCTTTGGGAGCTGGCTGGAGTTGAGACCTCAATCCCCATCCCAGTGTAATGGGAATTCAGGGTTACCTCCTTCGCAGGTGACTGTGAAAGCCAACAGCAGTGAGGTCTCTCTCTCTGCATGACATCTCTCAATAAACTGCCCTTGCCAGGGAGAAGTCTGGAAAAGCTTGGAGTCAAAGGGATTTTGTTTTGGAAATTTACTTCCAGGCGAAACGCTTTCACAAAGAAAAGTGCGCTGTGCTGCCGTCACGGCCTGACCAGTCAGACAAGTGCAATTGTTGTGTCCCTGGGACAATTGGTGCAATTGCTGCAGCTGTGACTCAGCTGTGCTCCTGTGCCAGGTCGCTTCTGGCACCCGCAGTCACCCCCAGGGCTGCACAAAGGCCCCTCTCTCTGAGGTCTCTCCGGGCCTGGCTGTGCCGAGGGCCCAGAGCTGCTCTTGGCAGAAGTTGGGATGATCTTGGTCAGGAATTCCTCGTGCAGCCAGCGGTGTCGAGCTCCCACCGAGCCAAATGCCCAGTGCAGGAATCACCTTGGGAAGGCACCAAAGGATGGGCGTTGAAACAGAGACAGGTCCTTGTTTTCAGGCTGTCTTAGGGAAGTTTGGCTTTTACACATGGCTGAATTCAATAATGACAAAAATCCATTGAGACAAACCCTCCCCTTAAGATGTCTGTGGCATTTTCCCTCCTGTGTCTGCTTTCTTCTTCCCTCACATCTGAATTTTGCTGTCAGCTCTGGATGCAGGAGCCTTTCACAGGCAGGTGCTGAGCAGATTCAATGGCAATTACTTGCTACCTTTGCAGTTAGGTTTGCTCGGACAATCTGAGGTACACTACAATTGTTTAACCCACGCTAGGATTTTACGGTGTTAGGTGTTACTTTACACAAGATAAGCTCTACAGAGGCAAGCAGAGGTGATAGCTGTGAGTGTAGCTGTGCTGCCTCAGCCCGGTTTTTGAGAGGACTCTGTTAGAAGTGGTTTGCTTGAAGGGGATGTTGAAAATGCAGCTGGTTTCTCAATGCCTGTTCCCAACCACCCTCTCGCTGTGCCTGCTGCCTGCAGTCGTGACACCTGTCCCCACTGTGACAGGCAGCTCTTCTCCTCCTCACCTGCAAAGATTTAAACCAAGGAGTTGCCAGCTTATGCCCTCACCTCTCAAGTCAAGGTGCCAAAGGGTAGCATGTTCCTGGCTGACCAGAGCCAGGAGAAATGCAGCTTCCCCAGCACAAGCTTTCACCTGCATTAGCAGCCAGATTAAAGCCATTTAGGAGCTCCAGGGACATAAGCTGGTTGTTAGCACAGGCATAACCCATATTTGCATGGCCATATCTGTGTCCTTGTGAGATTACAGCTTCCACATGGCATGTGACTGCAGCGTGGAATGGCTCTCTTGGCTTATCACGTGTACACTTTGCTTTGCAGAGGATTGAGAGGGCCTTGAGCTCCCCTTGCAAATCCAAGACTTTGTTCTCCCTTTCAGTGTTTGCTGCACTCAGAGCTCAGCCAAAGCCAGGGATATGCAAGTGGGAGGCACAGATGGACTTCTCTGGCCAGCCTTCATCTGAGGATCTTGATGTATTTAGAAGCTCTCCATGAACCTGGTTCACTCCTGTGAGATGAGGCATGAGAGAAGCCTGTGGCTGTGTCCTTCCCCCTCCTCTGGACGACAACACTGCTTTCTCCTTGGAAGCCTCTCCTGCTGGAAGGTGGCATAATGCAGACCACATCTCTGGAAATCTATCAGATTATCTTGCCTACCCACAACAGGAATCCTTTGAAAGGATGTTCTAATTGGATGGGGAAAAGCCAGAGTACAAACAGATTATGCCTCTCCTATTTCTGCGTGTGAAGGAAAGGAGCCCAAGTGCCAGTCAAACACACTGTACTGAAACAGTGCACCTTGGGGAAAACTCTTCCTTTTCCCCTGACAGCTCTCCTGTGAATATTAATTTCTCTATTTGAGTGCCTTCATCTTCCAGGAGCTGTGCAAGTGCAAACATTAACCAACTCCTCTGGTGCAGCAGCTCTTGCAGTGCAGAGTAGGCATGGAGCCAAAAAGGAAGCAGTTGTGGAGATGTTCTGTGTCTGCTGCTGGTTGTTATTTGCTGCTTTGGGCAGATTTCAGATGATTACCATGTGTGATGTGATGAGTCTGGTGCATATAATATATGCAGGCATCTGATATGGTACTTCTGTACTGATAGGTCACAGGAAGGAGAGCTGATAGACACAGATAAATGTACAGGTATTCTGCATTGTACTCATACCAACTGCCTGTACATGTGGTTTAGTTAAACATAAACCCCAAACACTGTTGCCAGATGTATCACAGTGTAATGCCAAATAGGAATTGTAATCAGGAATGTTTTCCAGCAACCTGTTCTTACCAGGAGGGTGGTGAATTAATGATACTCAGCAACAGCTCGGACTGTAGGGGTGGAGGCTTTGCTAATTCCATCTGGAAATTCCTTTCCTGGTGCTTGAGTGTGAAGAAGATGAGCTTCTCCCTGCAGCTGGGTGCCTGTTGGCTCCAGTTAACAAATCTTGTGTCATGGGAAGGGATCTAGAAGAGAATTTGGGCCAGTTATTGTTTCTGTGTGGCATCATTAGAGGCATCTGAACTGCCAGAGGAGTTCCTTTCTGGTACCTGTTGGGAGCTGCTCTTTTAACCACTTGTTTGCAATTAATGTGGTATAAACACAAGTGTGATTGGTGACCAGTGGCATGGGGAAACCATAAACACGTCTGCATCTCTTTTATCCAGCTCTGGCAAAATCCAGTCAAGTTCCAAGTGTTCCCAGACTGGCAGTCAGAGGCAGCCAAACCTTCCAGAGTGCCCAAAGGTACCAGTGACTCACCTTTGGTGCTGGTGCTCCTTCTCAATAGATGTATCTTTGGGGGTTCCTGCACTATGTTATGCTTCAACCGTTCTGTAGATGTTTGTCTTCAGCTTCTCAGCTAGCTGTTTGAGAGCTGATTGTTGTTTGCTGATGTCCTTTAACTTTTATAGCTGCTCGAAGTCCTCAGGAACTGAAAGAGCATTATCAGCTTCCTCCACACTTCTTCAACTTGCAGCCTGTGAGAAACAGCATAGTTAAAGGCTTTTCTTTGTATTGTGCTTCGTAAGTTTTTAGAGGTTTATGCAAATTAAAATGGGCATTATTAATAAGATGTTAATGAGCCCATCCCTTAGGTGCTGCTTATAAAATGAAATCTATAGTGAGTTAGGTATCTCTTTGTACTGAAAATAATTTGCCTTCTTTTTTTTATCTTTTGGATGATGAAATATGAACTCTCTGGGTGATACCAGCCATGGTCACTTCCTCTCCCCAACGAATCAGAGAAATCTGGGAAATGATGACTGATACACATTTCCCAGTTGGTGCTGCCTGGGGAATGGGGCAGGGGATGGCCTGCCCTCTCTGAGCCATGGCATCCCCAATTTCACAGCCTCCACTGGTGGCAGAGGCTCTCAGTTCTGTATCTCCTTTCCCTGCTCCTTTAGAAGATGTCGGTATCTGCCCCCAGCGATGTTCTTTGCACAGGAGTGTCTGACTGGCTGCAGTTCCCAGGGAGCACAGGGTGGGATGAGGCTTTGGGCACGTGATGTGCCCTGGAGTTCCACGGGGTAATGAAGCTCAGGCTCGTGGCAGCATTCAGGTCTCGTCCCTCTGCTATCACTGCTGCCCTTTGCGAGCACATCCTGCCTCTCTCCTGCCCATACCTGTGCCTCCCATCACGCTGCCCCGTGCCTGACCCTGCGTGCACAAAGGGTGGCTGCTGCTCAGAGTGCTTCTAAATTCCCACCAAACACTGACTTCAGTTTGTGGGTTTTCTAGAGGAAGTCAAGTTTTGGTTTTCGTTTTCTTTCAATTTTGGTTTTATTGAAAGGAAAAAGCAAGGAAATTCCCGTCCAGCCTGCAGAATGTAGCTGTCAAGAGAAGTGGCTTTTAGCCACTTCTAAAAGCCTTGAGTAGCCTGTTATACTTAAAGTAAGACTATAAAAGGGCAGTCTTCTTTATGTGATGCTTTGGGTCTCTTGTATGGGGGTGCAGGGGAGTAGCTGTAGTGAAACGTAGGCTCTGCTGAGATTGGCAGGAGGAGAAAAAAGCAGAGCATGCCATTTCATTTCTGTGATGTTCTCATTCCCTCCTACCAGCCTGGAAATGCTGAACGTGAGCCTTTGTCTGGCATATGGGGATTTGGAGAACTGCTGCTAATTACAGCAGTTGTGCTATCTCACTTAAATGGCTTAAATAATATATTAAGTGCCTTTATGATCTCCCATAACACGCTGGAATGCAAAGAAGTGCATTTTCTGCTGTTCATAGTTTATAGCAGGAGTAACTTAGAGAACATTAATCTGCACAAAAAATGGGGTTTGATATTTTATTGCTTGTGTAACTCCCAGTGGGGCCTCTACATGCTCAGATCCCATTGTGCAGTGTGTTCTCTAGAAGCAGGGTGTGACTTTCCATCTTGGAAGGTGAAGTTTAATCAAAGGGAAAGACACTGAGGGCGGCTGCAGGGATGACAAGGAGGGGTCATGGGACACTGCTGGTCAAGCACTATGGAGTTAATGTAAGTCCCATGGCAATGGTAAAAAATGTGGGACCTGGAGGAGGACCACAGGAAGTCACGTTCTAATTTATTTAAGGAGTATTCCCATTGTTTTACTTAAAATTTATTTTGAAAATAGAAACAGATTACTAAGCATCATATCTAGAAGTGGGAATATTCTAGGGTTCAGATTAGTGCTTATCCAGAAAAAGAAAGGTATTATGTCTGCTCAGGAATCTTTTTTTTTTTACCGCTTTTCGTGGTTTTATTTAGCAAAAATTCTGTTAGTCATCTGTTTTCACCCAGACTCCCATGTCTCTTGCTTCTAAACCTCCAATTTCTATTTCTGCTATTGTACCTAATGTTTAGAGGAAATGTGAGAAGAGCGTGCTGTGAATGTCTTGTTGCTGGATCTGGTGTGAGGAATAACTGTGGAGCAGCTGAGCAGTGCTAGCCAAAGGCTCCAAGAGCCTGGGAAGGCACATGTTGAGGGGGGACATAAACCACAAAGCGACAACAATTAAAAGATTGGCACATTCTGACCCATAATTTGGTTTAGTTTGACATAGCTCTCTGTAAAATCACAAGTTCTGCTAGAATATGCTAGTAATTAGCAATATTTCACCTATTTGAAATGAACAGGCTCTGCAGAGTAGAAAAAAAGAAGTATTTTTGTCTGGTTTTGCCTGCTAGTAGCTTGAAAACAGGGAGGTGAGAAACTTGTGTCAAATCTTGAAGTATAATTTTGCAATTAAAAGACTGAGGAGAAAGTGTGATCTGAAGACCTTCAGTTTCCTCGCCATGACATAAAATTAACAGCTCTCTTCATTCTCATTCTGGTTTAATATTCCTGCAGAGAAGGAAGCAGAAAGAACTCCCTAGGCTGGTGTCAGTGGAATGGAGGAGCTGTTACTTAGGCAATAACAGGGTACGGGCTGGGAGGGGTTTGTGTTGGCATTGGCTGGCTAATGTCTGCACAACGCTCTGGATGTTACAATGTGATATATATCTAAAGCTAAAAACAGAGAGATGCTCTCTGGGCGATAGGAAACTGTTTAAAAGCATCTCCTGATTGGCTTCCCAGAAAATTTCAAGGTCGTACATGCACCAGCTTGCAGGGATGCACAGCTGGCACCTCATCACTAAAGCCAGCAGAATCTCAACTTGAAGGCTGTTAGTGAACTGTGTGGGTAAAAATAGAAGGATAAATTGAAACTACCTGAAAGTGGAAGAAACAGCTGGGAAGTGATAAGAGAAAGTGAAATGAGTGAAGAAACTCTTGCCCATCATTGTGGTGTCCAAGTGCTTTATAAGAACTTCAAATTGCTCCTTCCTTGAATGCACCAATTTTCTTTTTCAAACTGTGACAATTTGGCAACCTCCATCTACCCTGAACTTGTCTTCTATTGCTAAGAATCTGCTCAAGAGTCTACTCCATACTCCAGGCCTAAATTTTATTACAATGGCTGGGTCAAAAGCTTTTCTAGGAGTAGCTGGACTTTTACCCAGAGGCTGAGTGAGTGCCAAAGGCTTTTATGGATCAATTAAACATACCTTTTATAAAATAAATATACATGCAAATACTTAGTATAGTAGACAAAACCCTGATTAACCCCTAATGCTTTACCTTGCTGCATGGGCACAATCAATCCACAGAAGTGGCAAGGCAAAACGTTGTCAGAGCAGTGATCTGTCATGTTTGGTTTTGGGAGTCCTCTGGAACACATCAACAGGCACTGAGTGTTCAGCTGAAACGACAGCAAAACAACCCGGTTATCGGTGTCCTGCAGTGGCTCACTGCTGTATTCAGGGAGGTGAGGTGGCTTGAGCAGATGGCAACCCATCAGACTCTTTTAGTTGCCTTCTTGGCTTGATCAAGCAGTTTTTCATTGACTCTGATTACAGGCATGATGCCATCTTAGATAATTCCTCTTGATAAAGGACTTTAAGATCCTTAATTACTATTATTAGCCATTCGACACCATAAAATAGAGGTCTGCTGTTTTAATGCCTGTTTCACCCCTTGTCTGTAGGGTGTCTGGAGGGTCCTTAACAAAAACAGGGAGGTGGAAGTTTTGGAACGCAATCAGAGGCAATGCGTGCGTGCCAGCATAAAAATGTGTGTGTGTGTGTGTGTGTGTGTGTGCACATTTGGATATGCCATTGTCCAGAGCTCTTTCACTCCGTGTTGGGAGAGCACCGAACTGAGACATCAGCCTGCTGGCAGGGGCATGAAGGCTGGCAGGTTTCTCTGTTTGGGGATGTCCTTTGTTCAATGTTTGAATCGGGTGAAACCTTAATTAGCAAGTAAGAAGCTTTGGCCTTCCCTTCCAAGTTCTGAAGCAGAATTAAGGGAAGTGCCAGGATGTGCCAAACGACACAACAGTCCTGGCTCCACGGCTTTTGTTTTACTCTGCTGCCCTGCTGTTTTGAGATGCGCTTCCCACTGTATCAGCTGCTGGCAAAATGTTCCCCGAGTTAGGCCGTGTTTGATGCTTTGGTGTTGCTTTCTCTGCACACAACAATCAAACTGCTGTGGTGCTGGGGACCCTGTGAGCAGCAGCCTTTGAGCCAAGAAGAAAGCAGCCCTTTCTTCGCAGGGGAGAGGTGCCCCGCGGTGCCACTGCGGCGGGTCCCTGCCCGCTGTGCCCCGTGCTCTGGGGGTCACGCAAGCTCCTCTTTCCACAACGTAATCTGGACCTTCCTGGAGCAGAGTCAACATTAGTCACTTCTTGCAAAGCCACTCCTTTCATTTGATCTTCTGGTATTAATTATTTGCACTTCCTCTTGTCACAACACTTCTTTTTTTTTTTTTTTTACTGCCCTGGATGGAACTGCAGAGAAATCCTTTACCTCCATTCCAACGCCGCAGTGGTTTCTGTCTACAGGAGAGCACAGAATTGCTTTTATCAAACATATTTCTCTTCCCATTGTTTCCTGATGACAGATACTACTCTTAATCTACACAGAGATAACACTTTGAAATGGGAGATCTCTGTTCCCATCAATTGTTGGTACGTCGATAAATCATAGCATGTCTCACTTTCTGAATGACACGTGTCTGGATTGCAGTCTGCCTCTTTTTTGTCACAGTTTTTCAGTGCTAACAACAGCCTTGCCAAAGCTCATCTGTTCCTTTAGTGTGCACTCCAGCAGGCTGATTAATTCTGTCACACTTTCCCTGTATAAGGCATAATCAAACAGGTTGATAGAAAATCACGAAGGACGTGATATTTTTATAAATATCCAATGCATTACACTTACTCCGTGACTGCCATTAGCTGTGGCACCTTGTTACTCTTGGGTTGGAGGAGCATCAGCAAAGTCTGCCAGGAAAAAAGAGTTTGTGGGCCTCAAGTGTGATCGTGCCACCCGTCCACACACAGGGAAGCCTTACTCAGGAGAATATCAAGAGTGGAGGGTGCCTTATGGTGTTTTCTTCTCTCTCTTTCAAAGGCAACTGCAGGAAAAGTGGGGGATCGCTTCTCCACAAACCTTAAAATAGCTGTGAACGCGTGTGACGTGCCTCACTTTCCTGGGTTGTGCAGATCCCACTATTAATAACAGGAGCTGGAATTATGGATTGAGCAGTAATATGAGCAGCACTTCTGAGCGCTTTAAACCTGTCACGGGCTCCATGAACAAAAACATCCGGGGTAAGTGGCTCAGCAGAAACATTCATTAATTCCCTCATAAAGGGGTGGCAGAATTAAACAGAGGTAGCCCACAGCTCAAATGAGATCTGAGGGATGCTCCCACTTCCCTTGCTGCCTTTTCCAGAGCCCGGGCAGTGCTGCCCAAAGCCCGTTCCCGTATCTGCCACAACCTGATATACAGGTCTGGCGCTCGGCACGCGTGGGTGTGCAGAGCAGGGCTGTCACTCCTGCCTGCGCAGCCGTGGCTGTCACCCCCACGCTGTACTGTCACCGGAGCTCAGCCCTCTGGGACAGAGGGACGCGCTGTTCTCGCCCGTGTCCCCGCCCCGCTTGGAACTCAGCAGGAAAAAGGAGGGGATGAGGTGTCCGCTGCTGCCGGGAAGCAGCAGGGGATGATGCCAGGGCAAGGGCCGGGCTGTTGGGGCAGGGGCAGCTGTGGCGGGGGGTGGAGATGGGCAGCTGCTCCAGCAAGTAATGAGAATGCTGGGAAGAGGGGATCTCTAGGGCAGGTGTGAAAAGAGAAGTGCCCTCAAACTGGAAATGAGGGAAAAAATCCCAATCATCTCGCTCCGAGAGTCCCCCGGCTACACCACACTGCAGCCCTGGTGAGCACTGCCTCCATTAACACGTCTCTTCAACAAGGGGGATGACTTTAATCTAATTTTTAAATTTTTTTTAAATTAAATTTTTCATTTTCCCCTGCAATACTCCACTACAAAGTTCATGCTGGCAATAGTGTGGGAGTACAGTTTATATGAGAACAATAGGAGGGACCCGGTAGGAACCCGTTCCTTTTATTTCCCCCCTAGTTCATATAAATCTGTAGCAAATGTCACCCTCTGCTACCTCTCTAAACCACTTGTTTCCTAGAAAATGTGGGATGCGATAGAAGTTTCAATTTGCATACGTAGTTCTGTTGTTCTTCGAGGAAGCCTTTTGTATTTCCCCTCTCCCTCTGAAACCATCAGAATCAGACTGGCACATAATGATTCGGGGTATTTTTCTCATTCACCAGTTCACTGTAATTCGATATGAAACCGTTTAGCTCTGACCACTGCAGGCCTGCAGTGACTGAATGCTTTTATTGCACCTTGATCTCTCTCCCACTTTCTGCTCTTCTCAGAGTGTGCTCTGCTGCACTCCTGTCAGGGCTGTCTAAAGCAGGAAGGGGTAAAAGTCGTCCAGTGCCAAGAACAGTCCTTAAAAAAATAACAATATCCCAGGGTGGGGAGACAGCTATTGGGGAAAGAGGCACAGATTTAGAGGCCAACAACAGAGCAAGGCCTCAAAGTTGCATTTTTGGCTTCTGTTTTAGTGAATGTGAATCAGGAAATCCTAAGGCCTTACACTGCTCTTCTCAGAACCGTTTTTGAGTCGCTGCAGCAGTTCCACTGTTGTTTGGCTCATCCCTTTTGAGCTCAGGCCTTTCCACTGTGACTCCAAACACCTTCTCCTTGCAGATGCCCACTGCAGGCTGAGCTGGAGCGTGTGGATGTTTCCCTGTTGCTGTAGCCTTGGACTGCAGCAGCCCTCCCGGAGCCCGACAGCTGCTGTGCTGCGAGGCTCCCGCAGCTCCTGTGCAGCAGTAAATACCTGCTTTGCCTCAGATCCTTGACAGTGATGCAGAGACACTTAAAGATATTTGCTAAGTGCTTGTGAATTAGTTTTTGATTAGCGAATAATTAAATAAATTCCAGCAATCCAAAGGACACGTGCCCAGTTCGATTTGCATACGTAGCACTTCTCTGTGACAAGAGGGGAGCTCAATTCATCTAATGCAAGTCTAAATTCGCTGTCTCTTAATTTGATTTACCTTTGACACGGCATTTAAATAGCAGCAACATCTATAATCTTGTGCTCCCCAATAAGGTTTCACTAAAAACTTACTGCCAGATCTAATCCACGGCTAGCACACACAGCCTTATCTCCGGGTTCCTGCTTCAGTGCCTTTGAGAACATGCTTAATTTAATCTGAACAAAGACACTGCCATCGGGAGCCTCCAGCCTGGCTTTCCAATCCAGAGTATCTCTGTGATTAAATTTGGTCCGGGCCATGGTGTGTACAATGGATCCAGTAAATGATTTTGAAGTGCTCTTCAAACAAAATTCTGTTGGTTCTTGGACACTGTCTGTATCTCTGGGACATGAGCGATGCCACTTCAGCTGGTTTTTTGGGGGATTTTTTGAGGTGTCATACATTTTCTTTGGAAAGAGGTCTGGGTTGTTCAGTTAATATGAAATGTTAACCACTATTATGAACCATCAGTCCGATCCCTTTTCCTTCCCACAGTGGAAGGAACTCCTCACTAGAGGGTTCTGCTTCCTCATTTTCACCAAATACTCAGTCAGCTGTTTGCGACTTTAAGCTGGTGGCAGGACCTAATTTGTAATTATAATTTCAGACACTCATTTTTTTCATGATTTAGCTGTCATTAAACCCCCTACACTGCCTGATAATCTCTCCTGCCTGAGAGGAGGGTTTGTGTGAACTACAAGCAGAGGTTCTGTCACGACATAACAGATAAAACCGGAATAATTTTGCAAACTGTGGTGGCTGCAGAGGCAACAGGTCAGAGTTGTCCTGGCAGGGCCCCTCACTGCAGGGTGTAGATGAGCCAGGCCTGGCAGTGTTGTGTCAGGTCTCTGGTGAGCCTTGGTACTCAGGGGTTTGTTGTTGCTCTCTAGTAAGAGCCTTAGGAGAAACAGTCATGGAGAAATTAGCCTGAAAACCAGAAGGAATTGGTGCGGAGCTGTCTTACCCCACCACTGTAGCTGCTTCCTGCTCTAATTGCTTTCTCTAACTGCTCTGCCAGTTTGGGGCTGGCTGTGTCCCAGTGCTGCTTGTTCCAGGCAAAATGGAACTCTATCATTATCTTTGTAATTCAGAGGAGAAACCAAAACATTAAAATATTATTATTGGATGTAAGGTCACAGAGGAACGCGACAGAGAAGTCAGGATTTATACCCCATCTCCTCAGCTGAGAGTTAATACTTTAAGAAAGGGATCCATCAGAAACAGAGAATGGCTCTTGGAATGCCATGGGATATTTCACTTAATCACAAGATAAAACAGATTTCTCCAGCTGTTTCTGGTAGTGCCAACTTAGGCTTTTGATTGACATGTTGCCATGTTTATTGAATTAATTCTCAAATGTTTTAGAGAGTTTATTTTGCATCTAAATTGAAAGCTGCTTGGTGAGGGACTATGTTGGGAAGATGTATGTACAGGTAGGGTAGGAATAGGAGGATATGTATCGAGGGAGCTTATATCCTCTTATTCCTCTGCTACCTTTACTCTTTAAATGATAAATACATAACAAGAGCCTGATGGGGGGAAGCGCATTTCCACCAATTTCATTTATATTTTTAAAAATCTCTTAAGTTCTCCCTATCATCCTTATAATCTCTATTCCAGAGAGGCAAAAGGTACCTTGTGGCTGATTTTTATGCTTGAAAATTACATGGGTTTTTGATATGCCACAAATCTAAGATAAAAACAATTCAGAAAAAAAATATAAGGAGGCTTTAGGAAGCTTATTTCATTTGTAGTGTGTTGGCACTTGGGTTACATGAGGAGAAATTTGGCCTTCGAGCCTGCATCTCTGTAAGCAGCATTCCTGGCTTTGCATATCAGATATGAAATTTGTTCGGAATGTTTGCTATAAAAATACCTACGCATGAACTTACATCAGCGAGAAAGCAACTTCGGCTCGACCTTTCCTGCAGCTCCTGATGTGGCAAGATCATTCCGTGCGGAAACAGTAACTTAGGGAATGACCCTCAACTGGTGTTTTCACAGGCTTTGTTTCAGCGCAGGAACAATCCTTGGAACAAGCTGCCCTTAGAAATCAGTGTTTTCTTTCAAACTCCTTATTTTGTGCTCGGGAGTGACCCAGGGTAGGTTACCAGGCTTAATGTTGTAACAAAGCCATTTGGGAAATCCTCCCATTCTGTGTCAGTCCTGGGCTGAATACTAAAAGCAAACATGCTGGAGAACAGCAAAGGGCAGGGGTGGTTTTGATCCTCTTACAATTCAGCCCGTGTTTCTGTTTCAGACAGTGAAAAGACATTTTAATGGAACAGGAACCTCCTACTGTCACCCCATGCCTGCAGCCCTGCGACTTAGAGGACTTTTTGAGGAGAACCACCGTGCCCTGAGAGGTTTGAGGGGGCTGAGGGGCTGTTCCCCCGAGAGGTTTGAGGCGGTTGAGGGGCTGATCCCCTACGAGTTTTTTTGGGGTTGAGGAGCTGATTCCCTGTGAGGTTTGAGGGCTCTGAGGGGATGATCCCTGTGAGGTTTGAGGGTTGATCCCCTGTGAGATCTGGGGGGCTGAGGGGCTGTTCCCTGTGAGGATCGAGGGGATTGAGGGGCTGTTCCCTGCTCGGTTTGAGGGTGCTGCGACTCTCACCCTCCCACAGGAGACCGGGGCTGTTCCGCCGGGGGCTCCATCGCACCGCAGCCTTTCTCCTCTCCCCGGTGCACGCTACGGGAAGCGCTGTGACAGCTTTGGCAAGCGACACATTCTGAAGAGCCTGTGCCGGCGCAGAGCCATGTCCTTCCTCCTCACAGCTCCTTCCTCTGCGGCCGATGGGCGAACCCGGAGCGGAGGCACCAGCGCGGCGGCAGCGCTGCAGAGCCCCCGGCCGCTCCTACGGCTCCCCCTCAGCCGCCCCTGAGGGGACGCGCGACGGCGCCTCCGGGCGGGCGCCGGGAACCGGGGGTGGGGGTGGGAAGCACCGGGG
>VZRR01011459.1:72709-162422 GCA_013398015.1 Oreocharis arfaki
GGCGGTGAGGCGGCACCACCATGACGGACCCCGCGCGGAGGCACTCGCGCCGTTCGGGCGCTCCCTCGGGCTCGTTTCCCCGCACCCTTCGCCCCCCACCCCGATATTTATTTGTTTTTCTTATCTATTTATTTATTTATCTCTCTCCCCTCATTTGACGCGGCCCCGGCAGGGCCCGGTCCCTGCCGCTGGTGCCGTCCCCTCCCGCCGCCCACGGCCCCGGCCTTCGCCTGTCGCTGGCCGGCTCTTCGCGGGCAGCCTGGATAAATCGGGAAGCGCTGCCATCCCGGTGTGACAGGGCTGTCAGCTCCCGGCTCTGCCATCCCTCCCGCTCCTCGTGTTTACTTCCCCGTGCTCGGGGAATCACGCATCTGCAGCTCCGCATGGGAAGATGGATGTGGCGTGCGTGGTTCGGGGTTGATGTCGCTGGTTTAGCCCGGTTTAGGGTCCTCCCGGAGAATTTAAAGAGGAACTAGCGAAGGGAAAACATAAACAAGCTGAACGGTGAATGCTTGCAGCTGCAGGGCTCCAAGGCGACGGCAAGCTACACCCTGGGAGCTCCCTGGCTCTGGAACTGATAGCCAAGTCCAAGGACAAAGAGGGACAGGAATTTTCAGCAATAAATGGTTTTGCAAGGAGGACAGGTGTATGTCATTGTTGCCCTATTGTGCGTTCACGTGATGCAGTGCAGGTAGAGCAGCTCACCTGTTTGATATTTAGAGCCCTGATAAAATTCATAAGCTCAAGCCAATGTATGGCTGCCCTTTTTATTCCTGCTTGCATGTGAGAGGCATGTCAGGAGTGATAAGGGAGAACTGGGAGGAACCCACTGCGTGTTAACTGAAAGAGCAACAAATTGACGTGAAATGGGTTTCTTGTTGAATATTTTCTAGTTTTTCTTTTTTTCTGGTGGAGCCTCTGAGGGATGCCATGTCAGATAGGAAATGGAGCAACGTGGTGTCAAGCAGGAGAAACAAACGTATGATTCAAAGTCACTTGCGTTTCAGATTTTAAACATAACAGCCCTGAAGAATTTTCACTGGTAGTGAAAGTATAGGAAGTCTTTGAAAGCTTTGGTGCACGTATTTTTAGAAGAGCTGGAGTTATAAATGCAGCTTGGTAGAGGTGTGAAGTTAAATATATCAGGAAGCGTTTGAAATAAGCTGTTTGGTGGAAAATACAGTCATTTGGTCACGATGTATATTCCAAAGTTCCTAAATAAGAAAAAACAAATGTTTTGAATTTTAAAGTTAGGTTTAAACTCTTGCACTGCTTCAAAATCAGGGAAGTTGATCTGGATGCTTCATAATTAATAAGATTGATTTCTTAAAAAGTTACTTGAAATTAGTTCTGCACAGTGGATATAATACTTTTCTTTGTTATTTTTTTGGATGTTTTTCTTCTCTATATGAGACATTCAATACTGTTTTTCTGTAGGAGACCAGAAAGGTTGTTTTAGGCACTCTGTTATAAATTGGTGTTTTGCTAAATAACTATGTTGTTTACTTAACCAGTGAAACACTGTATGTATAAAACAGACCAGTTATCAAAACATTATTTGTTAGACCATTCTTACTTCCACGGAACCTTGCTGGTACTTGTGGCATTTCTGTGGACACAAACAGAGATAATGGATAAATGCAAACATTAAAAAAAGAAAGCCAAATATATTTATCTCCAATTAGATCCACCTTCTCTAACGTTGTTTCCTGGTTGTTAAATGCTGAGAAAGCTTTGTATCAGGTGATATTGTTCAAATTTTTCAGCTGGGAATTCTTCCTGAGTAATCAGTAGTGGTTACCTGTACTTGTGGTGATCGTTCAGAATGCTGTGATCGTATTTTTGAGTCACCAATTTGAATTTCAGTTGTTCAGAATATCTGGAAAAATTCTCCTTCTGTAAGCTTCAGAATGTAAGGCTGACTTTTAAGGAATTTCGTTTACTGTAATTCCATTTTGGTAGTAGCCAAATGTTAGGAAGGCGAGGGGAATTGTGGTTAAAGGCTCACAATATAAATAACTGTAGCTAAAATGTAACTTCTGTTCAAGGAGATGAAAGTGCCCGAGCAGGCTGGTGCTGATGGCCTTTTCCACCCTTGAACAGGGGATAGTCCTGCTGTTTTATTTTCTTCCTGCTCCTTGGCACAGGCAGCTGACACTGCTGTGGTGACGTGGCCGTGTGGATGGGGATGGTGGAGTTGTCCTGTGTCCACCAGTGCAGCTCACAGGAGTCTCATCAGCTTCCCTGAGCTCTGTGTCTGCCTGTGCAGCTTGGCAATGGAAAGCAAGGGATGCTATTTTAGACATCTCTTTTTATGAATTTTGCCAATTGTGGTCATCTTATTTATAGTAGCCAGAGGCACAAAGTAGTGTTGCTGTGGAAAAGGTATGAGATGAGAAGTGAGGAAAGCTATTCCTGACCCCACAGGCCTCCTCCCGAGGATGGATTCTTTGTGAGGAGATGAAATTCTTGGGCAGGTCATTAGAGGTGAAGTAAGAAGTGCTTTGTTCCAAACTGAGCATAAAATTGTCGGTTATTTTATCAAACTAAATTTGTGATGGCATGAACTGGTTCTGTGGCTCTTGAGCTTGTTGCTTTTTTTCTTAGACCTGAGCTCCAACAGCAATTTTCTTCCTAGGGCAGTGCAGCAAGTCAGTCAGTGTCCCGTTTGGGTGCCTTTTCCAATGTTTGCCTCTGGTTTCCCACTCTTATCCTACCTCTCTGTCCATCAGGCTGTCTGGGTGCTCTGGCCTTGCCTTATGCCAAGGAGATGGTGCTCTAAAGCCTGCCTTATCTTGTAGTTCTTATGCTGCCAGTCTTGACACCCAGTTCCTTATAGGGCTGCCTTTGGGCCAGTAAAACTTTATAAAAGGAAGAACTTTTTATCACTATCAAAAGTGCTCCAGCACAGCAGCTCCTGCACTGTGTAAGCACTGTTGTATACAGGATATTTTAGTAAGAATTCTCCAGGAAAGAGATGCCTACATGGTATTGGTGGCTAGTTTATTTCAGATCCCTAAGGACTGTATTTTCCAGTGGCTGCTAATGTGTTCTGCTTCAGTAACTTTCAGAGGATAATCATAGACTGAGCATAAATTTATGTAGCTGCTTGTGAATTATGAGGCTGTAGAATCTGTAGTCAAAGTTTCTGTGAATGCTACTTAGAGCAGATGTAATTCAGGCCATTTCCAGCTGAATTATCTATGCTAAATATTGAGTGAGGGAACCACTTGAAAGAAATGTCAGCTAATAGTCATGGATCTGTCAAATTTGGGCCAGAGAGGAAGGAAGAGTTTTCCTTCTGCCCAAAGCGGCGTAAAATTTTTGTTTCATGCGTGCAGGGTGGAAGAAGGGGAACTGCCACAACATCAGCATGGTCAGTGAGCGTAGAGTTTGGAGAAATGAGTGACTGCTGATAAATCCATTTCATTGTGTTTGGTCTTGTGCACAGTGATCTCTGAGAAAAAGAGCAGAACGAAAGCACAGAAACAGTGCTACTCTTGTTGGAAAATGTACATGCAGTTAAAATGCCAGCTAACAGTGAGGCAAAACTTTCAGGTGTATCAATTGCACAGGTTTTACCTCTGCAGAGCTCATGGAATAGTGGTTTTTGAAGGCAGTTTTCTTCCCTGGTTGTCTGTCTCTGAGATGGTACCAACTGGAGAACACCAAGCCTGTCAAAGTAACAAAAACCCACTCTAATCCACGGGAAGGTTGGTTAGTGTGTGCCAGTAATGACTAATGTTGTGTGATGGGCAGAGGATAAATCTTGCTAATGACCTTTTGTGTCTTGATTGAATTTGAAAAATAGCTACATTTGTTTTATTTAAATCAAGGCAAATATATCTGGTGTCTGATCATTAACATCCTCAAGCGTACAGATGTCATAAATCTGACAAAAGGATGATGGAAAACTTGTGCAAATATATAATCATCTATTTGAGCCTGTCGATCTCAGCCTGGTGACAAATCCATGGACTCAGCCTTTGAGCCCATGGAAAACTGCTTTTTATTACTCCAGATTATGAAATTAACTTTTTAAATCCCAGACATCTTTTTAGGAAAAAGGATCAGGGAACCATTTTAGTGGTTTATTCTCTTCTTTCTGTATTCCGCGAAGGCGGTTGTTCTGCTTTATTTTCTCTCATATCTGAAAACCAGAGCTTGACCACGATAAGGGAGGTGAAGGTTCTTCAGGATATGTTGTTTTCTAAGGGTATAAACCTGTGTCTTTCTGAGCCTTGAGTTTCAGAGGCATGTGAAGATGCCTTGAAGTCTCTTAGCCTTTTTTTTAGCTATCAGAATGAATAGAATCCACTGTGGAGACGGTCTAGATTCTAGAGCAAGGCTTGTTATGTCAGCCAGTATTTGATGGCTTCGGGGCTCTGTCATATGATGAAAGCAGGTATGAATGCAGAGCTTCACACTTCCTGTTTATAAAGCTGCAGAGCTGCAAGTGGCCGCTCAAATTCACAGAGCAGTAATTATTTCACAACTCTGGCATTCAGTTGTGGTGCTTGTTTTGGGAGGGCACTTCAGTAGTCTCTGCTGAACATGTACTGCAAGGCAGGAGTGACTTGGGGAATTCTACTGAAATTTCCATGAACTGATGAGAATAGTAGGGTGGTTTGGGTTGGAAGGGGCCTCAGAGATCATCTTGTTCCACCCCCCTGCCATGGGCACCTTCCATGAGACCAGCTTGCTCCAACCTGGCCTTGGACACTCCCAGGGATGGGGCAGCCACAGCATTTCTGGGCAACCCTCCCAGGGAAGAATTTCTCCACTTTCTCCTTTACCTCAGGTTCCAAGTTTAGAGAAGTGAGCTTAGGGGGTTTCAGCCTCTTGCTTAGAACTACCCAAGTTATTTCCTATTGGAAATGAGGAACATTGGTGTAGTGAGCTCAGCTAACAGTAAGTTTCCTTTCCTGAGATACCTTTTGTGGTCTTTAGAGGCTCTTTACGAAATACCAGTTGAAAACTTACAAATAAGGGGTAAATGTTGCCTCCTGCTTAGGCTTCTGGGAGTGCCGTGGTTCTGTGGGAGATGATTGCATCCTTTTGGTAGGTTTTTAGTAATTCTTAGATGGTTCCCAAGCACAGCAGAAAATTGGTGATTGCTCAAATGTTGGATGTGCAGAGAGTGATGCAAGTCTGAGAAAAGAGGATTTAAGAATGTAGGTGTTTCATAAATAAGAAAAAAGTCGATCATCTTAAAGGGAAAACCCCTCAAAAAGTTGAATTATGGTTCAGTAAATGTTGGGAATCCTCTGGTTTCTCGCTTCTCAGGTGAATCATGTCTCTAAATATGAGCAGGCTCACAGTATTAGTGCAGTTTTGTCCTGTCAGCGTGTTACTGGAGATTCCAATCAAAGCAGTCAGGAGAGCTGCCAGGGGGGTTTAAATAGATATCATTCCAGCCATGGGGCTGGAGGTCACAGGATAAACTGAAAAAATCCTCATTTTGAGTGTTAAATATCTTGGTATAAGTGAAAAGACCAGTATCAGGCTATTCTGTGTGTAATACATTTCCTTACCTTGATGTAGACTAAAACTGAGTCCCCAAAACATTTATTTGGATTATAGTTTATATGCCTATATATCTCATGGGTCGTAAAACTGAGCTTTATTTCTTTTCCTTTAATCAATGACATCAGGTATTTTCATGGTTTCTAATCCGTTTCTAGTTTTTCCTCCTGTAACATCATGTCTTTTTTTTTTTTAATATACATGCCCACAGAAAGTTGTTGAACTTTCATCCTTAGGGGTTTCCAAGCTCTGCCTGGACAAAACCCTCTGGAAGCTGATTTGAGTTCAGCCTTGACCCAGTTTCAAGCACAAGGGTGAACTAAGTGACCTCCTGAGATACTTTCCAACCTGATAGATTCTATAAAATATTTCTGTTCAGCTTGAATTTTTTAAAGCCTTGTTTTGGTGAAGTCCTAAATCTACCTGACTGTGTCCTACAGAGGAGAAAAAAAAGAAAGACAAAAATAGAAACTAGGAAGTTGTTCAGAGTGAGATGAAGCATCTCTAATGAAATGTGAAAGAAAAAAAATAAGAGGGGACTACTTTGAATCCTGTTTACTTGACTTGTAAAAGTCTCAGGCTTTCTGGCTGCTGGCACTATGGCAGGAATGAGTAAAACAACCCTCACCCCTTTCCTCTGCTCAAGGGAACTCGGCCCACTGTCTCCTTTCATAAAATAAGCGAGGCATTCAGTTCTTTAGTACTCAAGAAAATGAAATCAGTTTCAAAAAACGGGCCTCTGAAGGGATGACAAGCCTTGTGAGAGTGAAAAAGAACATAGCATTGACACGTAGTGTGATGAGGTGAGGCATGAAGTGTCTATTGAATTCTGTAAATTAAGATTATTGTACCACTCCTGCTTTGAGGTAGGAGTGGTTAGGATTTTTCTGTATTTAAAAACGCAGATGTTACTAATATCTGTCATTCAAAAAGTGTCACTGTCTTCTGAAAATTGAGTGTATCTTTGGTTAGGTTGTGAATTCATACATTGATATACATCATTTGGTATATGGGGAGGTCTAATGAGTCTTGAGCTCTTATGACATCTGTATGACTTAGTTATTAGCTATTCCTAAAATAATCCTGCTCTGTTTTGGTCCAAGAAGAAGTTCCAAATGCTGTGAGCTTCCAGAAAGCTGATGGAGGAGGGGTGGGACAAGTGTTGCATTTTCAAATAGCAGAATTGTTTCTGTCCACTGACTTTAGTTATTTCCTAGCTTGATGTAAACCAGAACTGCCCAGTTGGGGTTTTTAGGGCCTCCTACAAGCCTCCTTTAGGGCTCTTCTTTGCCTGGTGCTTTCCTAGTTTGAGTTTCTGTATAGAAAAGAAAGTTCTATGGGTTAATTCTAATTAAGACTTTCAAATTTTAGTCATTTAAAACCAAGTTATTTCTTAATTTGTTCCATTCCTTGAAGCAGGTGCTTTTTCTGTGAGTTATACTTAGTGTGAATTATTGTGAATGTCCATGTGATATTTGCAGTATTGAAGAACTACAAAAAGCATCTTTAACATTTAATTTTCATATGAAAAGGTCATTTACATAATGAGACAATGAAGCCTTTGGGCAAAGATGAATGTAGAAGAAAAATCCATTAAGGTAGATTCTGCCTAAGAGTTTGAAAGGGCCTAATTCACCAAACTTTGAATGCTGGGTTATTGCTAGCACTTACTGGAATAAAATTCCCTGCTTACCTAAAAAGAGTGGCAAAATCCTAATGCACATTTTCTTTTGTGATTTCTTCAGGGGCACCTTACCTTTTGTTAGTGATGACTCTATATCTTGTAGGCTGTGTAGCTTTAGTGTTTTCAGCTGAGCTGTGTAATAGTAGTTGGCATTTCTTTTTTATGTAATGAATTTTAACACCTCTGAGAAGTGGGTTTTTTTATGGGGTTGTGTTTACAGTTGAGCAGGGCTGGCATGGTCCCTACAGGTGGGGCGTGTTTGGGAAGTGCATCACTTTGAAATGCTGCTTTATTAAACTGCTGTAAAAGCTCTTCTGCATTTCTGGTTTTTAGTGGCTATAAACTGAGTTTGGATCTTGGTTTGACACAAAATGTGTCTGCACGTGGGTTTTGTAGTAGTTCACCAAATCTGCTTGAAAACTGATGCAAGTTATCAATAAGAATTTTTCTATGTAGCCCATTAATTCATTCATTAGAATTCCTTAATTATTTTAGTGTATTACTGAGATGTGTTAAGTTCTAGAGATGCGAGATTCTTGGCTAAATAATCTTAACAGTTTAACAAAACCATTGGTCTTATAAAAATATGGTAACGTTTGCTACAAGGCCCTTATTTGGTGTAAAAGAGGCTGTGGCTGAGAAGGGTTTGGACAAGGGATAATGAGGCAGTTTGTAGTGACCAGGGTTTATTCCCCACTGTGTAAATGTTACTCAGTGTAGGGCTGGTGCAAGCCCTGAGATAGTTCCTCACTGAATCACTGCCTCCCCTGGAGTGATCAGCTGTCACAGGTAGGGTGACTCGGCAGATCCAGTGACATGCCCAGATCTCCAAGGTGTTTTAATCGTCCTTTTAACCTGTCTCAACCCAGGACAAGCCTCTCCCATCCCGCTGAAATGTGATGTAGAGGCGGCCTGTGATTTCCATGGGGTGTGTTTGGGGTAAAACAAGGTGTTAATGGTGGTGTTAATAAACTGCACAGGTTCGTGTGCCCACCAAGGAGGAGTTCTCTGCAAACCAGGGTTCCTGGGACAGGGATGCTCTTGGAACCAGCAGGGCCGCTCCCTCCCTCGTGATGGGAAACACTGGACAAACTGAGATGGGCAGAAATAACGTCTGGCTTTGTCAGACGCTGCAGTTCTGACTTTTAGAGTGGTTTTAAATAGTCACTGAGACAGTCTGTACCTTAAAAAGAGATCTGACTTCCTTCTGGTCAGGCTCTGCAGCCACAGGGCCAGGCAGTGGGAGCTGCTCTGAGCCAGGCACTGCTTCCAGCCAGCAGCTACAAAGGCAGAGGGAATCTGTGACACTTATTTTGATGATTTTTTTTTTTTAATGTCCAAATCCTTTGAAGCTGTTTCACTTAGTTTAGAGTCTGAATTGGGCCCACAAGCTATGAGAGGCAGTGTCACCGGGCCAAAATAAGAGATAATTACATTCTGTATAAAAATGTACTCTTCATCCTTTCAAAATAAAACCTACTACAAGCCCTTTGGAATTCTTCCTCAAAACCAGTGGTTTTATTCACATTTGTATCTATCTTTTTGTTAGCTGGTCTTTCAGTTGTCATCCACTCACAGTTTAATTTCATGTTAAGTATTTAATATAGAATGGATGCTGATGTTTCTTTTGTGTTTTGAATGGATGTTCCTTATCTCAAATATGGTGACAATGGCAGTGCTCAGGGTTTGTGACAGACTCCTGAGCTGAAATATTTTAAGAGGAATTTCTATCTGATCTAAGCTTGCCCTCTTCCAGTTTGCTACCACTACAGTTCCTGATGAAGGGTCCTTCTCCAGCTTCCTTGTAAGCTCCCTTCAGATGCTGGTATTGTTTCAAAGGATTAATTTTACTCCATTAGTTTGCAAAATTTATTCTTTTAAAATTCTGAGACCTTGAATGAAATAAAAAAGTGGAAGAAACACAGAGCCCTAAACAGAACAGGAAGTACCAGATTGAATAAGTCTGTGGATGTGGGGGAAAAAGAACTGAAAGTATTGGGATAGTAATTATGAGAACTTGAGTTTTGCAGATTGAATTTGTTCTAAAAATGAACTTGAATGTGGCATCATGAATGTATTTTGGGCTGAAGAAGCACTTCTATTCAATCCCTGTTTCTAGCTGTTAGGTGTTATCCAGAAAAAAAATCTTACTCTGGAAATTTCTTAGTCTTGTCAAGATTTCTGGCACGTTTCCCCGTGACGTGATACAGTTAAATCCTGGATTTTAGTTTAAAAATTGAAAAAGTGGATTTGCACTTTGTACAGCTGAAGCAGCAGTGCTTTAGGATGAATGAGCAGTTGGTGCAGTCAGGGCAGCCTGGTCTGTGTTGTGTCAGGATCTTAGGGAGGGTTGTTATCAGTGGAAGAGTAATGTGAGAACGTTCTGGTCCCTGTTTTCCAATCCTGAAGCTAACAACGTGATTTGTCTTTGCCCAAAGAATTATAATTGATCTTTTTGCCATTAACCAATTCCCCACTTTTTTTGTTGCCTGCAATTCAGCATTGTCTTCTGATCACCTTGGTTAAAGAACTGTGGTGTAAAGTGTTGTGAGAACTAATGTTATTCTTTGAATAGTGGGTAGATTGCAGTGTTGATAGGGCAGAGGAGGAAGGAGCCACAACATGCACTAATTCCAGTGCAGAACACGGGGTAAATATCTGCAGAGGCCAGAGTGTTACAGGGATAGAGGTTAAAAAGCAGAATAGGAAATATTTGATAAATATAGAATCATAAAATGTTCATAATTTATTATGTAAATGTACTGCTGCTAATAGAGCCTGTAATGTCCTTGAGGATATCTTGTGAGTCTCATCAGGGATTCAGGGAGAGATTCCAGCTGCTGCCTCCGTTCAGGGCACTGGGGCTCTTTGGTGTGAAGTCGTTCTGGTACCTTTTCTGTGGAACAATGGGCAGTGTGTTCCTATGAATCTCTGGAATTGGAGCCATCCCGTCCATCCGAGCTGCTCGGTGGCACTGGAATGGCTGGGAGCTGCTTTTCCATGCAGCTGTTCCAGGGTGGATCTAAATGTGCTGTTTCATCCTCCCCAGTGAAGGGCCTTGGCAATAATGCACATCCAATGCTGAATATCTTCAGTGAGAAATTCTGTCGTGTAAAACTAGCACGGCATCTTTCAGGATAACGCTAAATATGAGCCTTGGGGTGTTAATTGAGGATTCTCTTAACAGGAGATGCAGCAGTGGAAATGGAGTTTGGAAGTAATAGTAATGCTAATTGTTTGCTATTGTCTGTTAGAAAATAAAGCTCTGATTCAGTTCTTGGTGTTCTACCAAACATGGAATGGGGTCCCAGAACTAACCACATGGTGGTTTTTATTTTATTTCTCCAGTCCCTAGTCCAGTGTCTGTATTTGTGATTCTGCTGGTATTTTTCAGCCATTCACAGGTTGTGTAGCAAACTTGTTATTACGTGTGTGTAACAGTGCAGCAGGAGAAAGAAATTTGGGACCTGACACTAAAATATTCCCTTTACATCTGAGTTTGAGATTGTATTTTAGGCAGATGTGTCCCCAAGAGTTGGGAATAGGAAGGCTGGAAGCAGAGAGCCTTTAGTTGGCCATATGAAAACACACGTGTGGAGTGTTTGTGCCAGAGCACTTGACTTGCAAGTGAGTCATATTTTTCCTCTGACTTTAGAAATTAAGATGTAGCAATGTATAAATATTATCTGAATATTTTATTGTTCATGTCATAGTATGTAAGTGCTGTGCTTTACTGGAGTTGGCTCTTTTAGCTGCCAGAGGACAACACTGGAGTGAGTATTTGATCAAAACTACGCCAGCAATCCCAATTTAGAACTTTATCCTTGCCTCTCATCCTCACTGAAGGTGAGAGGAAACTCTGCCTTCCTATGCAGAAGCTGTAGCTTGTAACTTTCAGGCTTAGACTCTATGTTTTATTTAAAGAACAATTCATATTACAGCTGCACTTAGTATCTTTGGCACTGTTGGGAGACAGGATATGAAATATTTGTTATATTACAATTTATTTTGTAGCACAGTCCTTATGTGGTGTTTGCATTTACATAGTTGGCACTTGCCTTTCATTTTAACAGGGTGTTTATTTCTTGGAAATGAGTTATATATTGCAATTTTGTGAATCTTAACAAGCATAAATGTCTAGATGATTTTCATGGTGGTAATAAAGCAGAAGCAGCTTTTCTGAATTGTGACAGAAGCTGCTCTGCTCACCTACAACAACACAAACTTTCAGTGCATTTGCCAGGAAAACTGAAGAAGGGACAGCTCAGAAAAAGGTTTAGTTTCTAATCTAAACAGGACTAAATATTAATTCTAAATGCTGAAAGATTGAGAGCTGAAACATTCACCTGGGAAATCATGGACAAACCACAACTCTGAAGGTGCATCAGAGGAAAATAGCAGTGGAAAGGGAAAGCAAATTAAGGAAGGAAGAGATGAGGAGCTCAGGTGAAGATGGGCATCCCAGACTCCTGATTATTTTTTAGTCCATGTTGTCTTTTGGAGGGGAGTTCAGGGTTCTCAGTGCTGCTGCTCAAGGTGGTTTGTGCTCTGTTTAAAACCATTTAAAACTTGTCTGCCTTTTGCCCCTTTTCCCAGCCAGCAGAGGACAGAACCATGGTTAGGAATTGCTCTTGGAGAATGAGTTTCCCAATTCTTTACTTGATAAGAGGAATCACTTTTGTCCCTAATATTGCAGTTTATTCTGCTTAAATATGCAGTTGTAAAAATGATAAAATTGATTTTGCTGATCTGCAAAGTTTTGTGACTATTCAGGTTCTTTCAGGTTTATCCCTTGGCTCACAGGGTTGGACCAGGGAGCTCCTTTAATTCCTGAGGATCTGAAATACAGCCAATAAGATTTCCATGCTCAGATGGTGGGAGGATTATTTCACTGTTGCTGTTATTGTTGTTATTATTATTGTTATTATTATTACTACACTGGCTGTTATGTACCAGTTCCTCTCCACACTGAGTTTACTGGGAGAGTTAATCCAAACAGCAAAGTGCCCTGATGGAGATAGAGAAGGATAAAACAGGCTGGGAATGCTGGCATTCTTTTGGGGATGGGGCCTGTGAGGAGTAAGCTCTTTGAAGATTAAAAGCATCACATAAATGCTAAGTATTCGTGTTACAGAAAATTGGCAAATCCTATTGTAATGACTAAATCTCCTTCCACTCCCTGCACAGAGATGTTAAACCTTTGATATGCATTAGGGGAAGGTCTGATAGGAGCAGGGAAAGCTTTATCCAGAGGATGAGCCACTGCTACCAAAACCAAAGAATAGGTGGGAGGGAAAAGTACAGCTGGATTGAAGAATTCCTTTTTTTTCTTTTTTTAAATACCCAAAGTGTGGTGTTGTTATCCTTAAATTCCTGTTATTGGTAAATGTGTTGAAGAGTGTGAAGCTTTTATGGAGGTGCCCTGTGTAAATTGGGTGGTGCCATTTCTGATATTCCAGAGATGAAAGATTCCTTAAGAGAGGATTCCTTTTTCCATTAGGGGAGGCAGGAATTTTTGGTCTGTGTTTTCTCCCAAAATATTCCCAAATGGATTCCTTTTTAGCAAGGGTGTGTGGGTGTGGAGGTTGACTTTTTTGTCATAGCTGGTTCATTTATCTCAATTGTGTTTTGCAGTTGGTTCCTCCAATTTGGGGGTGTTCCCAAACACACTTTACTTTCACTTGCACATTTTACCTCTTTGAAGCTTTTTAGTAATTGCTTTGGTTCTTGACAACTTCATAACCACAGCCATTAAGTCACAATAAAGACTAATGAAAAAAGTAATAAAATTTCCATGTATAACTAGGATGAAGATTCCTAAGGGAAATATTGAGCAAGTGATTACAGGGAAGATAATTGTCTGGTTAGAGAATTATATGCCCTGCGAGTTTGATATTGAACGTCTAAAATTGTCACTTAAAAATCAAAATATTAGAATTATGAAAACCTGAGCTGGAAGTGAGGAAGAACTTGAGACAGGTGATGTTTTTTCTTGCTTTCTGAAGGATGAGCAGGTTGTCAGTTTTATTAGAATTCAGGTTTGGTTATTTTTAGTAAAGAATAAATGCAATATTATGCTGATGGTTGCAAATTACTGCTTGCTTTGTGTACTTGTGATGTGCAGGGCTGGTGGGATTTTGTTTTTTAAGGAACTGACTTAGCAAGCTGCTTTTCATCCAGTAGTGACATTGGAAATTCAGATTTTGGGGGTGTGTTTGCAGAATATTTGGGGGCATTTTGATGCTTCCATTTCTGGGGGTAGGTACCAGAGTACTTCAGTCAGATGGACTCGAAAGATTCTTGACCCTTCACCTTGACTCACCTTTTTATCCTGTGTTTTCTCGTCCTGCTTATGCAGTGCTTTGTTTCCTGTTTTGGCTTTCAGCATTGTCAATGCATTGGGGTTTTCTCTCTTGGCTGGGCTGGTTTGGGTTTTGTGCTGGGAACCTGGGAACCAGAATAAATCCTTTCTTTTCGTGTAGTCAAATTGAGTATTTCAGGTTTTTGAGACAAAGACCAGCTTTTTGGTTGTGGTTACTGCTACTCCTGATGGCAGTGGGGATTTGCATGGAGCTTTTGTGATTCTGGAGGTGTTTCCGTGTCCATTTAGTTCCACCTGATGTTAATTGGTCAGTTTGTAGTAGCCAGGACAGATTAATTCCACCTTCCCTCAGTTAAACGCTTGGAATTCTGCCCTTTTCACTGATTAAATCAACATTTTAGTAGTAGCTTGTAGTGCTTTTACACAATATCTTAGCTCATTTATCACACATCTGCCTGGTGCAGGCTGGAATTTATATCCATTTTAGTGTTGAGAGAAGACATGGAGAGGTTAAGTGTCTCTTGCCTGGATGTCTCAGGCAGTATTAAGAGTTCAAATGCTTTTATTCTTCACCTTTGCTCCATCAGACGAGTGGCTGCTTTGGAAAGCTGTGCTTTGGGTCTCACCCTGTATTTCTCAGCATTTTACATCAGTGTGCTTCAGTTTTGAAGGATGGGAAAAAAGCATTGTAAGGGAGGGTGTTTTTGTGGCTGGTCTGACTTTGCAAATAAATATTAAATCGGAATTTAAAATACATTTATTGTGTTTGATGTCTCAGGCAAGGTGTATAGTAATTTTTATCTAAGCTGTAATAACTCCACTTCTTTTAACCTTTAAGCAGAGGCTGTAGTGTGTGTGGCAGTTCTTCTGTTCCTTATATTCAATAATTACATCATCAAAAATATATATAATTAAGGAAGATTTTAAGTTCCTTCTTACAGTATTTGAATAAAACGCTTTATTGAGGTAATTTTTGCAAACCTTAGCTCAAATTCAGCAGCCTGTAAGGAAGTATCACAGAATGTGCAGTGTGGGTACTTTGGTTAGTGAGGAATTGGCTTTGATGGAACAATTTTCTTCTCTCTCTTTTTCCAAAACAGGATGTGAACAAGCAAAAATACCAATATTATGTGTATTTGGTCACAAAGTTATATTTTTATGATGACTCTTAGTAATTTTCACTAGCAGCCTGGTAACAGCAGAGCAGCTATTGCTGAGGCAGATATTTGCTGCCCGGTTTTTGTTGTCTAAAATTGTCCTTTCAGTGTGATTTTTTTTTGGAGGGGACAGAGGTGGTGCTGTACCCCAAACCATACATTGCCCACAGAGTATTTTAGAACCTTCCCAGATAAAAGTCAAGAAGGTGGGGGTGGGATTAGAGCTACAGGATGAGGAAAGAAAGAAGTGTCTCAAGTGAACAGAGATTCTAAAATGAATGGAGACCGTGGCTGCAAAGCTCCACTGGAAGGGTTGATTTCCTCCAAAACAAGGTTTAAGTCTAAAGCTGGATGTGCATAATCTGAGTTTCAGATAGAGTTTTAGTCCAAAAGGAAAACTCTGGGGTGATCTGGTGATAAATAACACGGAGGGAAGGCAGAGCACAACCAGGTCGTTTCCAGCATGGGCCAGTTTTGGAAGGCACTGCACATTTCATTATCTGGATAGATGGGAATTAAACAAAAAATGTGGAGTAGTACATCCATATAAACAGGCTGAAGTTTAAGTAACACTAGGAAACTAAAAATACCCTCGGCAGTTGGTGAGCTGAGAGTTTGTTACAATTACTTTAAGCTGGGTGACATTTTTAGCTGAGGTTGCGTGGTTTCATTTAAACTTTATTAAACAAACTGGAGCTGGAATATTCCCTGGAGAGTTGGATGCAGCACTAATCTCCTGTTAAACTGTCTGCAGCTTTGCTGGAAACACTCCAGCTGAGGTGGCACAGGAGGTTTGTGTTAGCAAAGTTAGCATAGACACAGTGGCAGTCTGGGACTTTGTTTCTTTGGTGGTTTTTGGAAGTGGGCAGATAGATTTTTCTTTTTTTTTTTTTTTTTTTAAGAATTATCACACACTATCTAATTAGTGAATTGGCTTTGTCACCTCGAATCAACCTTGCAGTCAAAAGGCTGCTTGGGTGGTCTCGAGGTGTAAAGAATTAAAAGTGCAGTTCCAATTGAGTCTCTTTCCCTGCAGCAATATTGAGGTTGTGCCACCTGTTACTGGCAGGTGGGATGTAAAGATGGTTTTTGCTGTGTTCACTACCACGAACTTATTCTGGGAAGTTGTCAGAGTCTGTTTTTCCCTGTCAGGCTGTGAATACAGCAAGGGTGCACCCCACAGTGTAGTGTCTGTCTCGTGTGTCTAATGACAGCAGCTTGTGAATGCTCTTCTCAGAGGTGTTTGTAGACAACTGGCTCCTGGAAGTGTTTGGGGAGTCTGTGCCTTTGGAAAAAGTGAATATTCCTAATGAAAGAACTTCAGTCAGTGTAGGAAACAGGTTTGTCAACTACGCTGGTGTCTAAAGGCAGGATGAAAAACCCCTCTGTGTTCTGTGATGCTTCCTGTGTCGGGCTTGTGGAATTGAGGGAAAAGAGGCAGCTTCTGGGGATGTGAGTGCTCTAATTTCTAATATTATTATAGTAATAGATGTATTGCTTCTAGAAATGTTCCTTTAATAATTGAAGACTTAGTTTTATTTCCTCTCAACATGCCATCGTGTTCTATCTCTGTTGAATAATTGGTGCTTTGGTGTTGGGATTTTGTATTCAAATATTTTGCCTTCCAGACTCGTAGTAAACATTGATAATATCTTTGATTTATACTCTGCTCATTTCAGTTGTACTTTCATGTGCATGGATCTAAATGTATAATGAACTTATCTTTACAAAGCTTTGGAGATGATTTTAAATGGCCAGCATCAGTCATTTTAATGGCTCCTGGGGAAGGAATGGAAGTAATTACCTTTCCTGTTATTCCGTGACCTTTTTTGTAGTTTCTGCCTGCAAACAATATTACTGAGTGGGTTCTGGCAATAATAACTTGCTTTTGAAATGTAACATGGACTGGCAGTATCAGCTTATCATGCCTGTTAAATACACTGATAGTGTGGTTCTTTTTGAAGGTCTTGGGAGTATTGCTTGGCAAGGCTTGTTCCCAACCTTCTCCTCACCTTGACTGGCACTCCAGTCACTCCCGTGGATCACGGGAGATGCATTTATATGGGATTTTCCTGCTCCTGAGCACTGCCTGGAGTGCACACTGGGCAGTCATGGGTGCTGTAAGCATCAGCTTAGCAAATGCTTTGTTTGTATAGAAACTTCTTTGCCAAATAACCCCAAACCAGGTTGGATTAAATGATGAGGGGATCAAAAAATAACAGAGGGGGAGGAAAAACCAGAACACGGAGTCTGGTTTTATTAAAAGTGTGTGTGTGCAGTCATTTAAAAACTGCAGTAAATGAGAATATTTTCATCCAAAAACTGTTGTTGGATTTGGATCCAGGCTGTTTGCTTTGCTTTGCCAAAATAACAAAGCCAAAGCCATCCATGTTCCCAGAGCAATCCCAACGCTCATTAAATGTGGGGAGTTGTCCCTGCTGGCTGAAGATTTGCTGTAGTGACGTTGTGCTCAAAGGTGAGAGGAGGTGAAGCACTTCTCTTCATTTCCTCCCTGCTTGAGTGTTCATTAAAGCATCACGTGGGAAGGCACACAGTGACTCTGGGTAGATGTTAATATCAAGTAATGGAATTTAAACACCTTGTAAGCCAGGTAACAGTATGAGACCAACATTCTTCTGCCATGTAATTAAAGCAGGCTCGTTTTAGTCCAACAAGATATGTGATAATGATAATCACCCCTGTGCTAATTGATAGCTCTGGTGCTGTGTGGGTCACACTTGAGGTTTATCCCTTAGATACTTTGATGATTTTTTTTTTTCTTTATGGCCAGAAGTATCCAGAAACTGTAATAAAATTTGAGAGGAAACATAACCCAATTTCTGGTTTTACACACAATTGCTAAGTGGAGCCAAGATCTGTTTCGGTGTTGACTCGGATTAAAATTAGGGAGAAATGTTTTAATGTGATTTACTTTTAAGGATTGATTTTTGCTTTTGATGAATGAATGAACTGAAAAGTAGAAGTTTTACTGAGTGCTGGATTAAGCCCTCAAGTGCCCTGTTTTATTTTGGCTGACAAAAAGCTTGACAAGCCTTTGGCCATGGCAGTGTTGTTTCTGTCTGGCTCGTGATAGCAGGGTAAGGAAAATGCCTTGCTATAAATACAGTGACACAGCTCCCATGTGCAGCATCGTTTCCCTGGGCTTCTGCATGATAAATAGCTTTTTCTGCACCACACAGGAACTTCCAGGGGATCCTGTGCCATTCCCTTGCAGCTTGGCTTTGGACAGAGGGCTTGTTTCATTCCACGAGATCCTTCCTTTCTTAAACACTTTCTTGGAAAGTTGCTTTGTGCTTGTAAAATCTGAAGGCAGCACTGCTTTCCAGGGAGCTCCCAGGCCAGGATGAGCGGGATGTCATCACGTTTTCCACCTTTACAGTTGGGAACAAGCTTGAACAGGTATAGCTGGCAAGCAGATTTTGGATGTGCGAGGGAATCTTGGGTGAAGAATTACATGTAGTCCAGCATTTAATTCCTATTAAATCACACCTCACTGCACTGCCTCATGAACTTGTAGTGGGCCTGAAGTATTTTATTTGTTTTGATACAGAAAAGCAGACTGGTTAATAGATGTAACTGCTTGAAAGATGCTGTTGGAGCTGGTCTTAATAATATTCACTACTGTTGGTTGCAGATAGTTTCTCTGGCTTACACGCAATGCAAAATTGATCATAAAGCTGCCTTATTTTTCTTTGTGTGACGAGAATGGTGCTGAATTTAGAACAAATTAGAATCCACTATTGTAGTCAGAAAAGTTAGGCAGTGAGCTGTTGTTCACATTGATGGTAACCATAGGTCTGTTTCCCTTCCCTCTTTTCAAGCAAGATTAGATTATTAGATCTCATTTTCTCCAGTCACATTTTCCCACTCTTCAGGGGAAATCATGCGTTAAATTTCTTCATGTCTTTTTATTGTAAAGGTAAATGTAAGGAGGGGAGGATTTTGAGATTCCTTCAGCTATTACCTTTCTGTAACATCTTTATTGACCAAATCTTTTCTTCTTTCCTCTGTTCTCAGTTACAGACATAGAACTGAAGCGGCTCAAAGATGCTTTCAAGAGAACTTGTGGCCTCTCCTATTATATGACCCAGCAGTGCTTCATCAGGGAAGTTCTCGGCGATGGGGTCCCTCCCAAAGTTGCTGAGGTGAGCTGTGAACTTGCTGTTTTCCTGGGAAGCCAAATGCAGTGGATAATGGGCAGCTGGATGCTGCACACACAAATGTTTGTGGAGCTTCCCGTTTTTTATGCAACATCACAATGCACCTTCTCTGCCTGAAAATGGTATTGCAGACTTGGATCGTGGGTGGTCAGGGATGTGCTGAGCTGAGCTACTGCTCCCAACCCTGTTAATACCTGGTAGATGACTTTGAAGTAAACCTGAATATCCAGATGGAAATTTGGGCAATTAAAAGATTGGGAATTTGTAACAAGAGCATTATAACAGATTTTATTTACTCCAGAGATGCACTTGCTGTTGGTTTCTCTGAGATTTCATTAGCTGTTACTTTATTTTCTAAAGATGAATCTTTACAAGCTCTTAAAGATAAAATTGTTCATAATAAATGTATAAATGAACTGAAAAATAGCCAGAATCAAAATTTACTACACATCAAAAAAAAAAAAAGTAATACCAACCTGCACACGTGCATGTTTACAAATTTATTTTCTTTTATAGAGTTACTCCTTTCTTGAGAGAGATATCAAAATATTATTGGTAGAGAGACAAAGGTTTGAAAGGCAGACCTTTCAAATGATCTCTTGCTCCGTGTCATTTCTAGTCACAGCTTCTATTTTTGGCCTGCTCAGAGCTGTTGACCTCAGAGGCAGCGTGCAGTTTTATTTAGATGATGTGAGTGCTGAAGTGTTGCATTGCTGAAGGTTTTACACTCTGGCAGAGTTACTTTTCCTAAGCTTAATCTTTTCTCCATTCTTTTTTTCCCCCCCTGTTTTTTCTAAGTGTTGGCAAAGAGGATGATGCTACTTACTTCTGTAAAGAGTTTGCTTTTTATGTGGATGTTTAAGGCTTAGCAGGGAAATTTGCAGTGGAAAAGGAGGGGTCTGATTTGCCCAGAGATTAAAGCCTGTCTTCAGTATTAATTTTTGAGTGTTTTCTGGCTGCTTTGAGAGTTGGTAACCCCGAAGATTAAACAAAAAATGTATCTTTCACAATGTGTGGTTGGCTTGAAATAGTATAAAATATTGAGAATTTAATGTTATGAATTAACTTGTACTTTTATATCCCTTTTATGTCAGTGTTAAGGGTTAAATTACTGATTTGGTCACAGATAGGGGTTCTGGAGTTTCAAATGTCTGCTGCTTAGTTTCTATTTTATTTTTTAAAAAATCTGTCCTTAAAGAGACAGTTTTGGTGATGATTGTCTCTTTTAACATTCATTATGGTTATAGAGCAGTTCTTGGTTTCCAGGTGGTGAAATAAAATTAATGGAAGACTCATAATTGGTTTTTGATGGCTTCTCATCAGAACGCATCTCAAAATTTGAGTACAAATTATGATGTACTTGTAGCATTCATACTCAGGCAGTGCAGTATCAAATCTGTGAGCTTGGAAACTGTAAATTGGGCCAAAATTGGGATCTGAGTCAAGGGATGCTTTGTAATTCCTGGCTTCAGGATGGGGAGAGGCAGGCAAAGTCGTTAGGCAGCTAAAAACCCTGAGTTTTCAGCCTTTCACTCATTAAAACAGATCATTTGGAGCCTCAGGTTGCTGGGCTGTGTGCTCTGCATGTTGTGAATAATGGTTTTTCATATCTGAGGAGTGAGAGGCCTTCAGGAATTCGTTAAATTAAAAACACAGGAGTTTTAAATGGGACATAAACCAGAACTGAAGCCAGTGGAACTTTGGTCCAACAGTTTGTGTGATTGCCCTGCACACAGAACATTTTTCAAGTGTTCAGGACAGTAATGTACTGGGAGGATCTCTTGGGAAAATGGAGTTGAAGATATTAATAAAAGGAAATTTAGAGATGTGTCTGTGTTGTTAAACTGCAGGAAAGCTGGTCAGGTGGTGGGAAGCATGAGCACAGCTTTTAAATCTTGTCAAAATCTTCAGTTGCCCGTCAAACAGAACATGTCAGGCTTAGATTTTATAAAAAAAATTACTGTCTGCCATATAATTATAGTAAATTTAACATTCTGAAATGTAAATTGCTGTGATTCTCTTTGGGTGTGGCTGTTTTAAGTAAAGCTGCAACAGCCTTAAGTAATTTTGGAAAGCACAGAATTGCATCACATTTTGACGGTGCACGTTATTAGAAGTTTTCCAAATGCCACACCAACGTGGAAAGCTGTGGAGTTCCTTCCTCAGAAATGCAAACTGATGTGTTACATGACAATTCAGTGTTTATAAACTCTTCCCGAGGAATGATTAAGCAGCTGAACTCCAAGCAATGCCAGCTACCCGTGGTTGTAATTCCATATATTAAATACTGATACATTGGACATTATCCGTAGAATTCCTTTTCTCTGTTGATCTCATGGGCAATCCTTGTGTTGTAATAATGTATAAATGTAATTATTTGGTGCTCATCTGATATCACAGCTGAGATGTACAAAGTTCAGCAGAAGTGAGTGGATATTTTAGCTGCATATTTTAAAAAAGTCGTGATTCCAGTGTGATATGAAGGTAAATTGCCCACATGGACTGTGTAGCCTTGAGGGCATCTGGTGAAGACAGAAGGATTAGACATAAAAAGTGTGGAATTCAAATCTCTGCCTTTAAACCTGTACAATTGTTGTGTCCAAATAAAGCACAAATTCAGCTTTTATAATTTACCCCTTCAAGCATTTGTAAATGGATTCAAGTTGAGAAACAGAAGAGGCTGATCTGAGCCCCCTGTGGAAATTAAAGTATTTGGGTAACGCTGTGGGATGGAAGTGAGGTTCTGCAGGATGTTTTCTGGAGGATTAGATCCTGCTGTACATTGGTTTACATTGCCCTGCCTGCAGACAGATTTTAATAGTCTGAAGGGATGGATGGGTGGATGGATGGATGGATGGATGGATGGATGGATGGATGGATGGATGATGTGTGGACAAGGAGAGGATTGCTGCAGGTCACACAGCGCTGTCGAGGCGTCTCCAGCCAGTCTGCAGGAGCAGCAGTAAATCTGGTGTAGCCACTCTGTGTTAGGTGTTCCCTTATCACCTTCTTGCCACCACAGCACTGTGTGGCTTGGCCAAGTCTAACCTTGCCAGGCCCAGGGCTGGTTTTGTTTGGGCACTCCCAGTCCTGGCTTAATTTTGACCTGCGGTGGAAACCTCCCCTGTGATGGTGCAGTGACTCACAGGGCTCTGGAGTTCCCCTCTCTGCTGCCAGCCTGGGCTTGGGGATTCCTGCTGTATCTCCTTGATGCCTTTGAGATTATCAGAGCCCAGCCTGGAGGAGATTTCAGCCCTGATGAAGAAGTCTGGGGAAACAACAGCATGAGCAAGTGAGAAGTGTCTTCACTGGAGGGTTTTAACAGGGGTTTTTACATTGCTGTTCATGACTTGTACCTGTGTTTCACTAAGTAAAGGCTGTTTATAGGTACTAGAAGAGCTACAAAAGTGTGACAATTTATAATTGAAGTGTGTTTAGCTGAATGTGAGGTGCTGAGCCTAAAAACCACATAAGATGGAGCCTCAGTAGAAGCTGCTGTTTTTACTTCTGACGTGTCTGTTTGCCCTGGTTCTGATTAACTTCTCTATTTTTGGTTAACTTCTCTGTTTTATTCTTCTAGGTTATCTACTGTTCATTTGGAGGAATATCCAAAGGGCTGCACTTCAATAACTTGATAGTTGGATTAGTTCTACTTACAAGAGGCAGAGAGGAGGAGAAAACAAAATGTAAGTGATGTAACTTAAAACAGTAACAAGGAGATTGTGACTGTAAAATGTGACCAGAGCACACATTTTACAGTAAAAGACAGGATTTTTGGAAACATTTTTATCTGTATATTTTTAAATTGAGTGTGTTTTTGTTTTCTGTATTCATCAAAATGAAATATTTGCTGAGTCATCATAAATGTCAGTGTTGGGATCCTACAGAAAGCCTGATGCTCTCTGTATGTGGGAAGAGGAAGGAGGATGGCATTGATATTTTTCAAAACAAATGAAAGCATCTGCCTACTGACTTCTGTTGTTTTGTCTTCTCTGTTAATCTGACTTGATAATACTCATTTTCCTTTTGATTACAATGGTAAAAGAAAAGGGAGATCTTGACCTAAACCTTGTGGACCTGTATTGAAATGGGAGCAGTCTGAGTTTTCAGTCCTTGAGCTGTTGCACAGCCTTTGACATTCTCAGCCAGCTGTGAACTTCAAATTTGAAAAACGCCATGGATGTTTACACAAATCTCTATTTTTTCAGATATTTTCAGCCTCTTCTTTAATGAATCTGGGAGTTATGTTGTCCGTGAAGAGATGGAGAAGATGCTGCATGTGGTTGATGGGAAAGTCCCAGAGTCACTCAAGAAATGCTTCTCTGAGGTATTTCATGCAGCTTTTCTCCTGTTGCATTTACAAAAAAGTCAAGATTACATTAAGTAGCTTCTTTTTCATACTCATGCACTTATGGGAACAAATCGACCTTGTTTAAATTGGGTAAAAGCTCATGGTTTTTGTGTTGTGGTATTACATGTAATTTGTATTGATGTGAACAGCATTTGGTGTATGAATGCAGGCATTCTCTGTGCCCCTGTACTTACTGTGCTGCTTGGAAAGACATCATTTCCCAAGGGTAATCATGTCATCAGGTAAATTTAAATACTAATATTGCTGGTGGGAACGTAGTGTGAACGTTTTATTGCAGTCAGGGAGGAAATCTAGAACATGGAGCTGAGAAAAATGAGAATCTGCACCCTGGATTTAAAAATGCCTGACAGCAGTGTTTGCTTAAAAAGAATAGTTTTATATTACTGCATTTGTATCACTGTTCCTGCCAGGAGCTACAACATTTAATTATGCTTTAGATTGTTTGAGGGATGTAATCTTTATGGAGCTTGCTGAAGTCCTCCTCCAAACCAGGGCACTGGTACTTCCCTATATTCATAGATGATTCTTGGGCTCCAGGAATCCTGATGAATTTTCAGGGTTTTTTGCTTGGTTTGTTGTCAGAGGACTAAAATGAGCAAAATGGAGACATCATTGTACATTCCTCTGGCAAAAGCATTGACCAGACTGACTGGAAGCTTGATTTGTGGCTATCAGGTTACTTAATTACTTCAGATTTTATTGTTCTGTGTTGGAGATAACTCTGGTTGTGGGCATTGCCTGAGCCAGGCTCTGATCTGGCCCTGGTGTCCTGTTGGCTTTGGAGGCAGTGATTGCATTCCTCAGTCCTGGCTGGAATCATAAATCCTGTGTCCACTGCAGTCCAGCTTCTGGACCTGACCCACGGTGCCATTTCCTATTTATAATTTCCCATCAGTGTGGTGTGATGAATTGCCCCCTACAAGTTAATTGCACACTGTCCAAGAAATCCAGAAATACTTTATGAAGACTTGCAGGAAGATGAGTATCAATCTGGGCTTCAGAGCATTTTCCTGTTCAAGAAAATGCTGCATATTGATTTTTCTTTTAAAATGAAAATAGTGTAATAACCCACTCAGCAGGATTTACTGGGCTCTTAATCATCCACAGTCATTGCTGGAGAGTGAGGAAGTTTAATGTTTCTGCTGTGGGCCTTCCTGCCTGCCTTACAGAGGATGGGTTTGATTTCAAGGATGATGTTTATAGGTACTTCTGTTCATCAGAATTGTTGCATGTCCTCAGCTAGAAATAGAAGCTTTAGAATATATCTGGGTTTTCCTTTTGTTTCTGAAGTACAGGGGAAAAAACTCAGGAATACCTGCATTGCTCAAGTTCCATGGAAGTTCAGCTGTAATCATTGCTTGCTTCAAATGCTTTTTTCCTCCTGTCCAAAATTTTTCTGTCCTTCTTCATTGTCCTTCCAGGGAAAATTGGAGTTTTAATGACACAGCTCTTGCTGCCTTTACAAGGAGCAGTGCAAAAAGTAGAGGGAAAGGGTGGAATGGGAAGTGAGAAAATCTTGTCTCTTGATCCAAACTGTTGGAGAAATGAAAGAATGAGAAATAAAAGTGAGGGTGGGGAGGAGGCCCTGGCACAGCTGTGGCTGCCTCATCCCTGGCAGTGTCCCAGGCCAGGTTGGGTGGGTTTGGAGCAACCTGGGATAGTGAGAGGTGTCCCTGCCCATGGCAGGGGGTGAAACTGGATGGGCTTTAATGTCCCTTCCAACACAAACCATTCTGTGCCTTGTTGGATGAAAGTATAAAACTCTTTAGTCTAGAAAAAGAGGCATAAAAAGGATGAGTATCTGGAACTGAAACAATCCCCTGCAGTGGGAATAGGAAGCAAATGTTTTAGCAGTGCTGGTGATGAACCATTGGAGCAGCCTGGCAAAGGGAATATAGTGAATTTTCAATTTTCTGCACTTGGCAGTTGCAGATAGTCCGTGGCCAAATGCAAATTGTTGGATTCTGTAGAGATGTAATTCAGTGAAGTTTAATGGTCTGTGATATGCGGGGAGTTTAAATAATCAATGACTTGAAACCTCTTCCACTTTGCAGACCCCTGTTTATTTCCCCTGGAGATGAGAATCTCCATATAATGAGTTTGTCTACTGATAATGGGTTTGCTTTTATTTGAGGTAGTTTTGTAGGTCCTGTAAAAATTAGTCTGCTGATCCCTATGGTTTCATGGCCACAGCTTGGCAAGGATTCAAAGAAATGGTTTAAGCAGCACTGAAATTCTGTGAATGTGTAGTTTTTACGTTTTCCTGAGCAGGGAGCTCCCAGAGACACGGAGCGAGGAGATCTTGGGAATGTCATGTCAAAAAAGTCCACATGTTCCTGCAGTGATTAATCACAGCATTAGTTATTCCCAGATCTGATTTTTCTGTGTTGTTTGTATACCTGCACAGATAGAACAGAATGTCTGTGATTTTATAGCACCTGTTTTTTTGGTACAGCAGAGCTGGTATCTATAATAATACATTTAAATTCATCAAAATAACCTCTGCTATTTTGAATTGCAAGTAACCGTTTTTCTTTTCATCCCTTTCACCTGAGGTTCAGGGTAAATGAGTTTCCAAAGGCCACGTTGAGTAGGTGGCTGAAATGCACAGAGAACTGAAAGTTAATTTCCCTCCCATTGCTGTTTCAAAAGGAAAGGGAAAAACAGGCATGGCTCCAAGCAGAAAAATTACATTAGCACTTATTTTTCTAGGAGATTGTCCCAATTTTTGTTCATACAGCTGGATGGTTCCTGTTTACTGGCAGTGAGAAAAGCAGCTCCCATTTTCTGCTTTTTTCTTGCAGGGTGAGAAGGTGAACTATGAGAAGTTCAGGGTTTGGCTGCTGCACAACAAAGACGCTTTCACCTTCTCGCGGTGGCTGCTCTCGGGAGGGGTGTACGTGACCCTCACTGATGACAGTGACACCCCAACCTTCTACCAGACCCTGGCTGGAGTCACACACTGTGAGTAAAGGTGCACATCTTAAAAAAACCTGCCAGAGCTCACAGGCAGAATCGTTGTTCATTCAATCTCCCTGCTCCGCTACGTTCGGTTCGGCGAGAGAAATTCCTTCTCTGAGCTCAGTTGTTCTCTGCTTGCTGTGCTGTGCTGGAAAATGTTGTGTACAAGGACACTGGGCTGTTATTTTTAAGAGATAATGCTGAGGCTACAACACTTCTATAGAAGTTTGCTACCAAGCAAGCTGAAAAATAAAAAGTATCTTCTGAAGTGGCTGGCTGGTAATGCTGGGTTTGGTTTTGGTCTTTGTAGTGGGTTGTAAAACTACTGAGAGAGTTGAGAAAATAATATTTGTTTCAAAAAGAAGTGTTACCTCTTAATTCGCTTCTCCAGTAAAATAAATAATATTCCTGCCATGTGGGGAGCTGAATTAACTAAAGAGAAGCATCCTCAGGAATTGTCTCCAGAGAAGAAGTGCTTCCTTATGTCTATGCTAACATAAAAGAAGGAACAGCTGGTTTTTAAATTGAATCTAAAACCAGAAGGCTGATAAATGACACTTCACGTACCAGTGTAATGCAAGCATCCCTTCCATCCCTGAGGATCCCTGGGAGAAGGGAGTTGGTTGTGGAGATGTCAGGGATTTAAGCAGTCTGGTTGTGTTTTATGTCCTCTCCTGGATTTTCCTCACTGGTGTCAGTGTGGCGTTTAATCCTCTGATGGGTGGGTTACTTGAATAAAGCAACGTGCCCTTTTTTATCCTCTTGGTTTTAAACATGGCCATTCAAACTGTTTTCTGGCCATCTGAAATGAAAATGCATTATTAAGTCAGGAGTTTATGAACAGGTAATTTATTTACATTACATGAGAGGCTGCAGGAGACATTGGGGTTACAGAAAACCACAAATATTCTCAGGTCTCGTAGACAAGGCAGAGAAAGAGATGTGTGAAAAAACCCCAATCCTCTGCATGTTCTGGAGTTCAGCTCTGGGAAAGATCTTGACCTGTATCACACTGAGATCTGCTCTTTTTTGTGCTTTGAAATTGAAACTTTCGGAACAGTTTTTACTGGGCTTTTCACAGAAAGTTTATTTTTACTGAAACTGAGGTTTGGAATTTTTAAAAAAATTAAATTTAGCAGCTACTGTTTTAGTAGGTTTTATTTCATGTTTAATGTTGTCCTCGCTTCTGGTTTTGATATCCCTGTCACTGTTACCATCGTGTCAGAGCTGGGATTGAGCTTTTTAGTGAATTCCAGAAATCCATGTAGGTGATGTGGTTATTGTCCACAGATTTAGAAAGCTCATGTGACAGTTATAAATTTTACTGAATTCCCTTGCAATTTGCAACAGCGTGGGAATCTCATCCAACAGATGCAAAAGTAAGGAAAATGTAAGGGCTTGAGCACTTGGAAGTAATTTCAGCCTAATCAGGTCACTCGAAAGAGTAAGAAATTCAGCACAGAAGTATTTTTAACACAGCTGAATGTGTAAAACACTGAGAGCTGTTGTGACAGTTCCTTTGCTCTAAATGAAGGCTTGTTCTTTAATATTTTTCCTGGGAGAATGGTTGCCTTTGGAAGGACCAGGAAGTGAGATAATGTTTGGTAAACTGAGGCAAACACCATAATACAGAGAAAGAGGGAAAGGTTTTCACTGTCTTCTGTAAAATGAGAAGTAATTTGTGACACTTGCTGGTGCAATCAGGAATTTCTCATTCCCGCTGCATCTCCTGGCACAAGGCTCAGACCCCCCTCCCCAGCCTCACCTCACACTGTGCTTCCCATCCAACTTCTTGAACAATGTGTCAGAGCCATGAAAGATGGCAGTGATAAAACCAGGGAAAGTTATTCCCATTGATTTAGAAACAGCCACCATTTCACTGCAAAGCATCAGTGACTCCATTTAAATTTGCTTAATGAGCCAGGCTATCGGGGAAACAAAGGAATACTGATTTTTCATTTGTAAATAACGTTTATTTTGGTGTGCAGATGACTTTAATTACATTTCTCAACACGTAATTAGAAATGAAATTTTAAAGTTACAGGAAGTTGCACACACTTGCTGCTTTTAACCAAATTTTGTTCTGTTTCACTTAAATCAGAAATATGAATAATTTTATTTGAAAGCTGCCAAAATAACTGGCCTTTGTTCCTACAAAAGCTGTTTCAGGGATATGAGTTTGTCTTATACCTGAGGATGACCAAGTAGCAGTAATTTGGATTTTCTCAGTTTCGTAGTACCATCATATGCATTTAAATTCATTTTTGTAATACATGTTTTTTAAGCCATCACATTGAACAGCACTGTGGTGAAGCCTGTAAATCTCACATTTCTGTCACACTGACTCAGGGGACACCTCATTGATTTCCTTCATTTAGCTGGAAATATTTTTTCTGCTGCAACATAGGTGCTGGTTGCCTTTTTTATGTGTCATTTTGGTGTGACTCAGTGTCATGTAATAGGCTTAGATACTCAGGTTTTTGGCCCTTTTCCATGGGGAAAGTAATTCCACTCATCAGAGGGGTTGCTGGTTTTGAACTGACGGAATGTTTAATTTGTACTTCTTTGTCACACAGTTCTTGTGTCACTGAGCTCTGATTAAATAACAGCCAAATTCTTCTTTGAATGGAAGGAACTCCTCTGTTGTCAGAAAAAATTCATCCTGTTCTTTCTGGCAGCTCTTACCTGCTGAGGTGCAGTTATGGCTGCAATCAGTATAAATAATTATATTTTAGAATATACATTTATCATTCGTTTAGCACAATAAATGAGAGAAGCCCTGGATAACCAGGCAGGCTGGTTGCAATGGAAGAGGCAGTTTTTGAAACAGTACGAGACTGAAGCTGAGTGTTATGGGAGGAACAGCTTCTGTCAGGGCTGGGCTTGTCAGCTTTGTGGGAGGATGAAGATGGGAGGCTGAAAGGGAAGTGCAGCGAGGGGATCCCTCCACTCTGCTGGCATTAAAAGGCTGGCTGGGTGTTAAACCCACGTTCTGGAGCTGGGGCACCCACTGTGGGAGCAGCGATGTGTGGAAGCCACTAAAGACAATTGGGAAGATTTTTGGCTCTGTTAAAGCTGCTTTTAAGGGCACGTTTCGTTCTCTGCTGCCTTTCCCAAGTGTGAGCACTCGTGCTGTGAGAGGAGCTGTGCTGTTTGCACCTCCCTGTTCCCCCCTTAAGGCACTGATAATCCGTGTTCTGCTGGATGAACACCTGGGTGGTCATGTCTGACACGCACAGGGATCTCTCTTGGTAGAGGTTATAATATTCCCTCTGCTGTGTGTTTGTTTTTAATTAGGAAAAGCAGAAAGATGAAAGTCTGTCAGCAGCCCAGGCCAATAAGTAAAAGCCTCGGTGTCACTTAATCTGTATTTTGCCACTTGTTATCCTCTTAGTTCCCGGGCTATTTTATATCTTGCAAAGCAGCTCTCAGTCCCAGAGTCTTCTGGGGGTTAATTTGAAAGCCACAAACCAGAGTTTTTAGTCAGAACCAGTGTTTGGTGTCAGTTGTTTGGGCTCCTGCCTCGCCATGCAGAGCCCTCCCTGCCAGCAGGGCCTGGGGTCTGCCTGGAGCGCGTCATGGTGAGCAGGGAAACAATCCGAGGCTTGGTAAAATGTTGGGAATATGGTATGTTTCTGCTGCTGTGAACCAGAGAGGATTGTACCAATAGGTGGGTAAATATTGCAGTTTTGTCCTGTGTTGGAATGCTCTGTGAATTCTGCTCGTGTGAAGAATTGTGATATGCAGTGGCTGAAATGAAAACAGGCTTTTAAATTTGCTTTCTAAGGCAGAAGATTATTCATGGCTCGCTATCTGTGGGATATTTTAGAAGGACATTTTGTGGGAATGGCGTTAAAATGTAGGATGGGGCTTTAGTGTTTATCACTGCCATGCACCTCCTTGTTGGTCAGTGCTCTAAATTAACTCATTTCTAGTAGTTTTACAGTTTTAGATGCTATTTTGACTGAAAATGTTTATTTTTCTTCCTTTATAAGAAGGCTGTGCTTCAGTTGTACTTGTTACCATCCCTGTGATTATATTGATCTAATTCTTAGAGAATTGAACCAAAAAATACTATTCATAATTTTATGGATCTGAAAGCTTTTCATATTTCTAATGGGCAGGTGATGAAGGAGACATAAATCAGCATGTGGTAGCAAACTGGTTAAATTTCACAGGTGTGTCATGTCCATGTGACCTCAAATAATCATATAATGTATTTAATTACCAAAATGAATAATTACGTGGCCTAGAAAGCTTGTCTGTTCTGAGGTTTTGGCCTATGTTGTGTATATAAGATACATCTTTTTAAGTAATCTGAATGAAAGCCCAGTTTACACTTTGATGTGATTTGAACAGACATTAAGGAAAAAAGAGTTTATATTTTGAAAAGATAAAATCCTTTATCTGTACAAAAGCTCTGTGGAATATGGTGTTTTGTCATGCACATTGATGTGGTTGTGTCTTAAGCGTAGTGTGCCTTTCCCATGCTTCATTTAACTCCAGTAACAAATATGATTATGTGTATAATCAGAAATTGCCAGAGATTTCTTTTAGTCTGCACTTCTGGAGGAATAGATGGTGCCCTGCGTATCCTGAGACTGATTTACAAGATTATGTGCAAAAAAATCACTCTGGAGAAATCAGATTGCGCAACAGCTGCTGCTCAGCTGCAGTTAAACTTCCCTTGTGCTGCAATGCAATAAATCCTGCTCCTTTTATTCACTGCAACTGCTGCACTGGGCTACGATTTGTTATAACTGTGAATGAGAAATATTCTTTTGTCTCATTTTTACTTGCGGTTGACCTGATTTGTGTAAGCCTAATCGGTGCTGAGAATGTTATTTACTATTTAGTTTTACTTTCTAAAGTGCTTGGCTCTTGTGCAGAAAGTCAGCGCGCTGGGGCTGGAATAAAAACTTATCATACTTGTCAGCTATTCTTCTAAAGGTGATTATTTGAAAATTCTCTATCTTTAAGTGACCATGTCAGCTCAACCACTGTGAACAGAAATACAGACAAGATGCTTTCTGATAACCTATCTTTTCTGAGATGAAATAATAAAATAATGGAGGTAACTCCGTTATACCATGTTTCTACCACTGTAGAAACATCTGTGAAGTACAATCAAAAAAATCAGAATACAACTGACTTCTACCCTAGATATTTGAGAGAGGTTCTTTGGCAAAATAGAACGTTCTTTCAGTTCTTAATTACTAAAGATGAATATTGCACCTGCCAGGGAAAGGTTTCTGCAGATTTACTCTTCAGTGAGGACAATTTGAGCTTCCTGCTGGCTTTTGAATATTCTCAGTGTTGCATCACTTGAAGAATGAAGTGCAGCTCGCACATTTGTTATTCTTCCTACTTACAGAGGTGGATTAAAGGGAAGCAAAGTGATTTACATGGTCATGCACAAGAGAACATAGATAATGCTTTTGTGTTTGCTAATGAAAGCAGTAATGTGGAAGTGCAATTCCTGTAAATGGCAGCACAACCTCCCCTCTGCCATTGTTTGGGAAGGGGAAGAGCCCTGGGATTCTCCTCACTCCTTGTGGGCTCTCACATCTGTGATATTCCTATGTGTTGATCTTCAAAGAAAGAACTCCTCTATTCCTCTTTCTTGATTTCCAGTAGAATAATATTCCTTTATAAATTCGATTTGCTACTTCCTCATGTGTTGGGGACAGACTTTTAGTAGGGCCTGTGGTGATAGGATATGGGGTAAACTAAGAGTAGATGTGAGGGAGAAAGTTTTTGTGATGAGGTGGTGGATTCCCCATCCCTGGAAACACTCCAGGGCAGGTTGGATGGAGCATCCTGCTCCAGTGGAAGGTGTCTGTGGAAGAGGCTGGGGTGACCTTTAAAGCCCCTTCCAACCCAATTAACTTTGTGATTACAACCCAGCCAAGAGCCAGGAGATGGTAAAACAGATCAGGGGATTGATCCATCCGGGGTGGAGGGGGACAGGAGAAAGGAAATGAGTTTTTCTTCTGGATCAGCTCTTCTCTCACTGTGTGAATGCACAAGAGCTGGCCATGATGCCCTGAGGAGCTGGGGCTGGGGAGGCAGGGCTGGGGTTGCCACCTCTGTGACTGCACTGAAGGCGCACAGGAAAGGGACATTTGTCACTGATGTCACTTCTCCAGCTGGGCTGTCTAAAAACACCTTACAGGAAAATGCAAACCCTTTCCACTCCTCCAACTCCAGATATTTTATTCAGATTTTTCCCCTCTTCCTGCTGCTGGGGGTAAGGAGTTGTGTAAGTTTTGGTGCATCATATGATGTTCCTGCTGGGTAGTTACAACTACTTCATACTCATTGCAGGTTACCTAAGTTACTATTTTAAGTAAATTACTGCCACTAATGACAGAAATGGAGAAAGAAATCAATAAAATTTCAATTTGACACACAACTTTTTAGGCGGAGCCCTTCTGTTCTTAAGCCTCACAGGATTATTATTGTTTCTGTGGACTAAACCAGGCCAAATAGCTCAAGTTAAACCTATTAGAAAACTGGCATGGATTTAAAGGCTCAGAACCATCTGGGAATGAGATCACACGTAGTGGTTCTTAATATAGACAGCTTTGTCATTACAGATCTATTTGAGACCCAATTAATTGGCACTGACCTAAAGCACTGTTGTGACACACTTGCATATGTAAAAAGGTTGAAAGTATTGTTGGGCAGACACTTAATCTTGTTATATGTATGTATTTAATTTCAAGGCTAAAGCATCAGGAGACCAGCCTTTGTGTAGAATGTTTTGAAGGAAAACACAAGTTCTTCCTCTGGCTGTTTTTATCTATCCTTGCTTAGCACCTTGTTTTATTTCTTGGGTTTGGGGTTTTTTTTCCTCCTTTTTAAATTGCCTTTTAAGTTCTCTGCATAAAGTGTTTGTGTAACCACTCCTCAGTGTTTACTGTGATTGTAAATAATTCTGAAGTATAAATAATAAAGTGAAACAAACTATTTTATGTTTGGGAAAAGAAAAAGCTGACCTACGGTGTTTAAATGCCATATTAAAATTTAGCCTTATTAATTTAGCCTTATTACTGTATCAAAAAAGCTAAAAATTTCGAACAGGAGTTTTTCAGGAGCAGCCAAGTACTACGTAATTTTTTTTCCCATAAAAGATGAGGGATATTTTTTTTAATGCTACTTTACATCTTTTTTGAGGCTTTATAAACTGAATATCTTTGGAAAATAAGACAGTGCGCATATAATCTGCCTGTTCAAATCACCAAAAAGAAATAGGTGAAAAATGAGGATGCTCTAACAGTGGGAGAAGTTAATTTCTGTGTTGCTACACGCTTGTGATGATGTTACTGATGGTGAACTCCTCGATGGTGAATAAGTGAGAAGATTCAGTGGACGAAGAAGGTAATTTTGCTCTATTTTTGTTGTTTATACAGTGGAAGAATCGGACATCATCGACCTGGAGAAGCGATACTGGCTGCTGAAAGCTCAGTCGAGAACTGGACGCTTTGATTTGGAAACGTTTGCCCCCTTAGTGTCCCCTCCCATCCATCCATCTCTGAGTGAAGGTACGCAGTGAGGCTCAGCTGTGCCAGGACCTTGTGCTGCTCTGCTGACTTACAGCTGTTGTGGCTTTGAAAGTGTCTGTTCTGAAATGTCCTTTGAGTTTGAACGGCAGAATAACTTCCCTGAGTTCTGAAAATCGGGAAAAGGGGCCTGAGAAATCTCTGTTTGTCGGGGAATCTGGAATGCTGGAGGAGGTGTGTTCTTATCAGTTGGCAGGAAAGACGTCAGATTTTTTGTAGAAGTTGCCCTGTAGTTGCTTAAATTTTTTTCTTAAGGTTCTGTAAAGGCAAAATAAACTGCTGGCCCTGAATGAGAGAAAATCAACTATTTTTAAGCTGAAAAAAAATTTCATCTATTCAGTGGCAGCTCAGTGTGCAAGTCAGCTGTTGTGTCATGCAGCCAATGAAACACTCCTCCCTAATAGTTTAAATTAAGGAAGAATTTTATTCAGGAGACTCAGCCAGGAGATTTGTAGGTTGTTATTTCTGCTGACAACCAAGCTGGTCTGTCCAGTTGAAGCCACTCTGGTAATAACTGGAGGTTGCAGTTGTCTGATTGCCCTTTGCTGCACCACATGAGGACGTTCAGGGACACTCCACTTGCACACCAGTTCTGGTCTGCAGTCCTGGAGTGACAATTCATTTATTACCAAAAGGTTGCTTTTGCTGACAAGTGGCAGCAGTAAGTGACAAATGGGAAATTTGTCTGCAATGGTAAAAAAATCAGAATTTATGTCCAATTCTGCAGGGATGTATCCCCACATCTTTTTGTTCCTAAGTGTGTTTTATCTACTCGGTGATTTAAATTTACACATCTGCTCTGGGGAAACTTGAATGGTTTCTGGTCATTCTTTGCCTTCTGTGGAGTCATTGTTGCTGAAAAAAACACCCAAATTATTGGATAAATAGTGCTGAATGATTGGAACTCTTAAATGCTTTGAAGGCAAGTGACTACAGCTCTTAACTTAGGGCCAAATTTGCAGTGAAATTCAGTGATTTCTACAGGAATTTCTGTCAGGCACGTTGGAAATTCTGGCCATACTGGTTCAGCTCCACTGTAAATCAGACATGACAAGGAGGGTGTGAGGATCAGGCAGCTGTTCAGAATTCTTGGTTCCCTCCCCACCCCTGGCTGGATCATCCTGAGAGTTCTAATTCACCTTTAAATAGTCTTAGTAGTGCTTAATTACCTTCATTACACTTAATAAGAATAAATTGCAAGTGTTTGTACTTCTCCTTGCCCGTGTTCCCCATTAACCCCTCGTGGAGGTGCTGGGTGGGTCTCTCAGGTGCTGTAACAGGAGATGCTTTTGTGGTTTGCAGGTTTGTTTAATGCTTTTGATGAAAACAGAGACAATCACATAGATTTTAAAGAAATTTCCTGTGGGCTCTCAGCATGTTGCAGGGGACCCTTGGCAGAGAGACAGAAGTGTAAGTATGCAAAATTTACCTGTTCATTTGGGAGGAGTTTTTCAGTTTGAACAATGAGGTTTAGTTGTTTTCACCTTTTGAGGTTTTTTTTTTTCCCTACTGAACAAGTTCGTGTCTGTGGAAGGTGACTTTCGAAGTTAAAAAAATAGAGGAATTTTAAAAATCAAGGTTTCCTTTTATAAAGGATGATTAAACCTGATTCTGTGTATTTTACAGCTTATCAGTAGTTTCGTATAAATTATCTAACTGGGAAAAACTACATTTCAGAAGTTATTTTTGCAGTGTTCTGCATTTTGATGCAGAAGTGTGTATCTCAATATTGAAAGTGCAAACACTTAGCTACTCATTATCTATAATAGAAAACAAATGTCCTATTTGATTGTCTTGTGGTAAATAGCATGTTGTGGCTTTTCACTGCCCAGTTCCCAGCTGGCTCCCTGCAAGGTTCCTGTGTTTTGAAACACTTTTTGTTCCCTACTTCTCCAAAGCCATATTGTTGCAACTTCCAAGCTGTAATTCCCTGGGAATTTCTGGATGCACATATGTTCCCTGCTATGTCCCATCAGCAAACCCAGCAGAGGATTGCAGGGATCTGGGTGTGAGTGTATTAAACACAGCTGCTCCATTTCCTCACCTCCACACGTGCATCCCCCCCGTCAGAGCTGTCAGCACTAAATCAGCTGCTCGGGACTCTGCAGGCTTAGGGGCTGTGAGGAAGAAAGAAAAATCCTTGTGGAGTGTTTCTAACAGCAAAGTCATTCCCTTTTCCCTCAGTTTGCTTCAAGGTGTTTGACGTGGACCGGGATGGGGTCTTGTCTCGCACCGAGCTCAAGGACATGGTGGTGGCACTCTTAGAGGTCTGGAAAGACAACAGGACGGACAAAATACCTGTGAGTGGTGTCTGGGGGTTGATTTCCTTCTGTTTCCTGAGCCATCCTTCCAAAGGAGGAATGTGCATGATGTTTGGGTGGGGGTCAGTGAGGTACAGGCTTCCCTGAGCCCCTTGGCTGGGGGTGGGGACGAGTGGCTGTTCCCCTGCCCTGCAGAGCTGTGAGCTGCCCAAAGCACAAGGTTGGGTTATGATGTGTGTCCCTGAGCTGCCCAGAGCTCCAGGGTTTGTCCATAATGTGTGTTCTTTCATATAAAGAAAGGTACAAAAGCACAGCTCTTTTGTCTGGCAGCCCTTGGTTTGAATTTCTGAGAGTTCCCAGCGTCTCTTACAGTTTTATTTTTATTCTGAGCACATTCTGCTGGGAGACTTTAACTCTGCTTTCTGATCCTTTTTTTGAAGGAGTTGGACATGGGTTTGTCTGAAATTGTAGAAGATATTTTGCGTATGCATGATAACACAAAGGTAGGAATTTGCTCTTCTTTCCTTGTCATTTTCATACCCCAGTATCTTCAGTTTATTTATAAGGAAGTAAAACCTTGTGCTTTCTTTAGAGCAGAGATGTGTCAATAAAAGAATCTTTTTTCAAGAAATGTCAGTTTTCCATTAAAATTTACTGCGTTGTTCTGTGAAAGAAAGAACATGCTTGAATTTTATAAGCCATTTTAATACATGAAGCTAAACCCAAAATGCATAACCAGATGAAATTAATTGGAAGCCTCCACTGTTTGCAAGGCTCTGCTGTACATAACTAACACCAGTTTTAAATCTGATGCTTGACTTCTGTTCTGGAGAAACTGTTCTTTGTTTCCTGTTAAAATTGATCTTAAGAGAGAGTGCATGAGTTTATCTTATATTTTATGCTGTCTCAAGACATTATCCTCTCATGGAGGCATCTGTCATGACACAACAAAAAGCCTTGGTAGTTTATATTGTGCTTTAAATTTAGCTGGGTGTAAATCTGTAATTATCTGTAATTCTCCTCCTTGCTCTTTGGAGATAGGAAATTTGGAGATATCCACAAACAATATTGTGGAAGTTGCTTCCATTATTTCATCCTTTGCTTCACTAATTGGGAAGAGTGTCTGGAAACGATAAATAATTTATGAAGAACTGTAAAGAATGTCTAGAAATGTTTAATTACTTGTTTGAATAGTTGTCTTGCCTGCTTGCACTCCAACAAAGTGGTGGGCAAATACTTTATTGTAATTCTTTAATTGCCAAAGCAGTGGAAATTGTGGCTTCTCTCTGTTTGATCCTTTGAGGTTTTTATTGTTTGGCTTCTTGAAAAAAGGGTAGTTTATAAGCAAGTGTACAGCAGTCTTGATTGCACAAAGAGTTAAAAAAGACCTCAGTCTTCAGAATGTCTTTGTAGTTGCATCGTCAGAGTAGTGCTGGAAAGAGCTGATGGTGCAGTAATTACATAAATTATTTAACCTCTTTTCGTGTGTTAGCTTTGACCTGGGTGAACTCTGGAGAAAATGGTCTGTAAGGAGAGGCAGAGTAACTGCCAGTGCTGTAAAATTGGCTCTGAATTCTATTGCCAGCTAAAAAAAAATCAGATTGATCCCTTCACTGAATCGAAGATCCCTCTGCCATGGTCAGTGTTACACCACTGTGACCTGGCAGGTGATTAAGAATTAATGGGATTTGTGTTGTTGGGTGAGATCACAAGGGCTTGGTGATCCAAACTGGTTGTTCCCAGCCCTCGGAGGAGGATGGGGTGGGTGTGTGAGTGGATGCAGGTGATGGACACTGGATGTGAGTGATGGAGAGCAGCAGCAGAGGTTCCACACTCTGGAATGGTTCACCCTCTGTGCTCTCAGAGCTGTTTAATTCTCTAGGTTAACCCTCGTCACTTAAAACTGGAATTTTTTTCTTTCATTGGATCAAAATTTATTTAAAAAGCGGTAGATGTCAATTTTTATCAAACCCCTGGTTTTGTATGAGACATCTAAGGAGCATTTTACCAGAACCAGGCTCATATTTTGGTGGTTTTTCCTTCCCCTTTCCTTCTCCTTCCAGCTGGGACACCTGACTCTGGAGGACTACCAGATATGGAGTGTGAAGAGTGCTCTTGCCAATGAATTTTTAAATCTGCTTTTTCAGGTATGTTTAGGGGAAATCTAAGGTTGTAATTTACAGTAATTAACTGCTGAGCTTTCTGGATGGCCACGAAGTGCAGCATCAGCATCTGTGTGCACAGGCTCCAGCTCTGGCTGTGCAGGAGGGGATGTGGGTTTGCAGCTCAGGGCTGCCTTGGCAGAATGATTCTCTCTTTGATTATTGTTCCTTGCAGTGCATGGAGATGCCTAAAGCCTCATCTGTTCGAGAGAGCCTGGTGCACTGTTCAGAAAATGAACAGAAATGTCGAGTGTATCAGCACTTACACTTTCCATTAGACAAAGGCTGTGTTTTAAATGGGTTTCGTGGCAAATCTTTGCCAAGAAAGTAACCCAGGGAATGAGAAAAATCTCTAATTCTTTTCTCTTTACATTTTACAACCAGTTTCCCTTTACATTTTCTCTTAAGGCCCTCTAAGGTACCTCTCATTGCTTCCTTAATGAAGCAGTCCTTGAAAGCTGGGGTATCCTATCACTGTTCACTTGCAGAAGCTGAGGATTAAGTATGTGCTGAATTGGGTTTTAATTGAGCTTGAATTGGATTTTTCTAAATCCTTGAAAGCCATATTTTAGCTCTGGCTCACTTTGTGCAGGAAAAAACCCTCAAAGAGTGTTTTCATGCACTGCAGTTTGTTCCTTACCTGTTTCCCATTGAGGTTGATACTTGGAGTTTAAACTATAATAATAATAATAATAATCCTAATTGGCCCATGACTACTTTATAAATTGCATTTTGAATGATACTTACCCAAGGGCTTCAGGAGTGACTGAGTGAGAGTATCCTGAGGCCACCAGCTACACCACAGCTGGAAAGAATAACACCAGAAAGTTCTTCAAATTCATTTTATCTCTAATTACATCAGGTTTGCTGAAGTTGCAACCTTCTCAAGAAGGGCTGTCTTTATTTTTGGCCTGTCTAGCATCAGATATCCCCTCATAACTAAATATTGATGAACTAACAAATATCTCTGCGATCTTGACAAAGAATGAATGAAGATGTAATAAATCTGTCTTAATGCTGATTACACATCACCAGTGTTGCACATTGCTCATTGGGAGTCTCATTTACAATATTTTTTTTTCTTCCTGGCATAGCTGCTGTATTTTCATTTTAGATTTTAATTTTATTTTTTTTTAATAACTTTATCACGTAAAGCACAGGGCAGAGTCTGCCATTGATTTATCTGGGCATTTATTTGAGGTGTCATGTGCCTCATCTGCAGACAGAAAAGCCAAATATTCTGAGTGGAAAGCTTGTCAACAAATGGGTTTGTTTGCAGAGGGGTTAGTTTATCTGAAGAATCTCATTTTAGCTCAATGCTACCCAAATTTAAAAAGAAACACCAGACCCAGCTGTGTTGTGTGTGCTGGAAAATCTGTTGCTTCCCCCTGGCTAATGGCCTTTGTTTCATTCAGAATGTGAAATGGTCTCTCTCACTGTAATATAAATTTAAATAAGGCATCTTAGCAGTGATTAGAAATCTCCAGCTGAGATACAAATTGATGGCCTCAAAAGAGACATGAGGAGAAGACTGTAAATCATGGTGTGAGCAGCAAAACCATCTGGGGGAGTCGAGAGCTGCCCCTGCTCCCTGGAAGGTTCCTGTGGAGGCTCCTCACCCCCTGCCCAGCTTTACCCTCGTCACTCCCTGCCCAGCTTTCCCCTCCTCCCTCCCTGCCCAGCTTTCCCCTCCTCCCTCCCTGCCCAGCTTTCCCCTCCTCCCTCCCTGCCCAGCTTTCCCCTCCTCCCTCCCTGCCCAGCTTTCCCCTCCTCCCTCCCTGCCCAGCTTTCCCCTCCTCCCTCCCTGCCCAGCTTTCCCCTCCTCCCTCCCTGCCCAGCTTTCCCCTCCTCCCTCCCTGCCCAGCTTTCCCCTCCTCCCTCCCTGCCCAGCTTTCCCCTCCTCCCTCCCTGCCCAGCTTTCCCCTCCTCCCTCCCTGCCCAGCTTTCCCCTCCTCCCTCCCTGCCCAGCTTTACCCTCCTCACTCCCTGCCCAGCTTTACTGGGAAAGGAGTAACACAGGAGCCATGTGGCACTGGCTGGTACTGGGAGTAAAACCCCACTCAGGCCAGGCAGCTGCCCAGGAGATGGGGCCTTTTCCTTCTGGGTTCAGTTCAAAACCAAATAAAAAGAGAAAGAAAAATAGCCCCAGACATTGAGAGAATGCTCTGCACTTTGCAGAGTGGTTTTGGTTGGGTTGGTTGCTCTGCTTTGGACTTCTCCCTCAGCCTCTCCAGGGCTTGTTTCCCTTTTAGTCCCATCTAGAACAGCTCATTCCCATGTTTTTTCCCTTTTAATTCTTTTTAACTTTTAGTTCATCCTCTTTCACTCTCCCAGCTCCTCCTTCCCTCTCTCCAGCACACCCGGACATCCTGACTGTGAATCTGATCCATGTCAGTCCTGTGATGTCACAGCCTGAAAATGATGAAAACTGCTTTTCTCTTCAGCTTAATATTTGTCTTGGGGCAATTGACATTCTTGGTGCCTTTATCTTAGCAGTGGGAACAGGTTGGGAATCTCATAGCTCAAAAGACTTTTTTATTAGTGATTTATTCACATTTAGATAGTCTTGCTCCATTATTAAATGATAGAAAGTCTCATTTGAGTTGGTTTTTGCTTTTATTTGCCTGTTAATAAGAATTACTTCCTTTTTCCAGGTGTGTCACATAGTTTTGGGACTGCGACCTGCCACCCCAGAGGAGGAAGGACAGATTATTAGGTGTGTGCTTTGCTCAGAAGCTTAAATGGCTTTCAGATCCACCTTTTAGTATTTTCATAAGGGCTGGAAGTTCCCTGTTTCAGCTAAAAATTCATGTTCTCTCTGTGCAGGGGCTGGTTGGAAAGAGAGAGCAGGTATGGCCTCCAGCCAGGGCACAACTGGTTTCTCATTGCTATGCCCTGGTGGCATCAGTGGAAAGAATATGTCAAATATGTAAGTAGAATAATAATAATAATAATCTATACTGAATAAGTGATTGCTTGTATTTCTGGGTGTGTTGATGGAAAAAACAGTGTGGGGGAAATGACTGCTGAACCAATAATGCTCAGAATTGAGCAGCTCCTGTCTCTTGGTGGAAAATAATTGTTCTGCTGAATCATTGTTATGTGGGGAGCTTTGCACTGTAATTTCATTAAACTCTCATCTCTTTCATCATTCCTGCATCTCAAAATACTTTTTGAATAAAAACATGCTCACAAGAGCATTTCTTTCAAGTCTTCTGATCCATTTGATAACAAAGCTGCCCACTTTGGGTTTGACTTGGCTTGGGCCCCAAGTACACTCTGAATTTTCTGGACAAAGAGGGAAATTGGTGTAATTTGCTTTAGAGGCAATGATAAAAAATAGTCTGAATACCCAATCAAAGGAGTCCTACTAAAACCTTACAGTTACAGGGTGCTCTTTAAGACCCTTTCATTAAAATATTTAAGCTAAAGCACCACTATGATTTTTACAAAATAAAGGATGCTTAATAAATTTAATAAAATTCGATTGGGAATAAATATTATTTGCAAGCTAAACAAGTGAAATAAACCTCTCAAAAGAGTTTTTATATCCTCATGAGTAATCATATAAGTATTTGATTTGTTTTATAAAAACAAATAGCTGAAAGTACTCAGAAAATTGCAGTGTGTGCATTAACTAACCGTGTAGTGACCGTTGTTGTCTGTGCACAATGAATTGGACAAATGAGGGTTTAAATGCCAGAAATGCCAGGTAATTTGATCTTTACCCTGGTCTAAGTGCTCAGATGTGCACAGGATTTCACCCCTAATCCTTTGCATGATAGCACGAGGCCATTACTCACTGCACTTCTCGAGCAAAGGAAAAAAAACCCCAGAATTTCTGTGAAAATGCTGCAGGTTTGAGGAAAAAATGTGGTTTTTGTTGTTGTGCTTGCTCTTCTCATTTAACCATATGAACTTCAAATCTTCAAATATTTATGGTCTGTAATTATAGCTGTTTAAAACCAGGTGTGTTTGTATGTATCTAGGTAGGGAAAATAATTGTGGAATCCTGATCCTGTGCAGAGTGGTTTATTTGGTTATTTTAACCATTTTGGGTGTTTATTTCTGCTGATTTTTTATTGGTACATGTAGAAAGTGGTTTTTTCTTCAGCAAAGCTTGTGATGTGCAAAAGTGGTCACAGAATTGAATTTTTGGTGGCTGCTTTGACTGACATGTCTCTGATCTTGGCTCATAATTAACTTTTGTATTTATTCCCCCCTCTAGGATGCAAACCCTGTTGTGATAGAGCCTTCATCTGTCTTGAGTGGAGGTAAGAATTCCCTCGTAGCTGCTGCAGCCAATACCCCAGAACAGGGAGAAGACAAAATGGGAGGTCTTAATGGCTTCAGTGCACCAGAAGAAAAGTTTTCAGATAATATTTCCACTGCCTCAGAAGCCTCAGAGTCCACCAGCAGCAGTAAGCATCTTATTTCCTTGGAGGTTTAATGTAGAACAGCTTTTGGGAAAACTGCACACTGCATGGACCCCTCCAGCCAGAGACATAACACACTTTGGATTGCAGGATTTTTAGGATTGCCAGGATTTCTTAAAGATTTTTTTTAGTGTGTGGTGGCTAAACACAAAGTCTTGTTTACCAGCAGTTTATCTGGAATGCTGGGATTCGTTTCCAGGGTTGTTTTCAAGGTAATTTTTGTCCTGTCATTTATTTTCTGAGTGGGTTTTCCCCCCCACTTTCACATTAAGTTGTTTTAAGCTCCTATCTGGTTGATCCTATACTCTGCCATGCAATAAAAGAGGGAAGAAACAGCAAAAAACCATGAGGAGAAGCAGAGCTGTAGTTTTACAGGACATGTGGTTTAATTTGAATGATTTTGAGCAGATCATAAGAGCCATCTTGGTGAAAGAAGAGATTTTAGTCCTGATTTACAATGAGTTCTTGCGAGAATTGGAGATTTTTTTTCTTGTAAGGCAGCTGAAGGTTGCATCTGATATTTTAAAATCATAGCTTCAGTTGAAATTAGATAAATTACTGTGATATTTTTGGGTATCAGGGTTGTGGGAAACAGAGGACAGAAAGAGAGACGAGTTTTAGCTTAAAGGTTCTTTCTTTTTATTTTAATTGAAATTTCCATTGTTTTCTGCATGACCAAAACAGCTTCTATGAGAATAAAAACACTGCTTTTTCAAGGAAAAATAAAATAAGGCATTATTGGATATATCTTCAGGAGTTTGATGTTCAAACATTCAGACAACAACTAAATGCTCCCCACATTTGCTCCTGCAAAGCTGGTTAGGCTGTTTCAGAGCTGTGTTTGTGTAATCATGATGTAAAATATATCAAATATAATATAAAATCAGAAATCCCTTTCTGAGAGATAATATATTTATCTCTGGAGTTGGAAGAGTTGCATGTTTCACTGCAGGACGAAGGGCAGCAAACTTAAACAATCTTTTTTAAAAATAAGGATACAAGAGTGTAACTCATTCCTTTCTGGTTTATGGGATCAGGAACTGAATTATTTCTGGTTTTTTTTCTCTTGCTTTGTGCTCAGATACTCTGTACCCTGGCACCCCAGGCTCTGAGGTGTGCTTTGCAAGGCAGCACAACACTTCAGACAATAACAACCAGTGTTTCCTTGGATCCAATGGGAATGCTCTGCTCCAGCTGAATCCCCAGAAACCAGGAGCTATTGATAACCAGCCCCTGGTCACACAGGAGCCAGTGAAGGTAAAGGCACCCAAGGCATGGCAATGGAGGAAAAGGGTATTTTAGCTCTCCTGTATCACAGCTCTTTTATGTTGGTTTTTTCAGCTGAATTCTGAATTAACACTGCTCTGTCACACAGCAAAATTTAGGTTTCTTACTCTTATTTTAAGAGGGAAAAACTGTGTTCTGCTTCTACAGCTACTCTGGTGTTTTGTGAGGAAAGAAACATTCAAAATGTTCTTGCAGTAACTTTACCAGTGGGAAAGGTATTTATGAAAAGACAGCTTGCAGCATTAAATACTTTGTTCATCAAACACTTCAGTGTTTCCATCTAAATATGAATTTACTGCTGTTACAGAACAATATAGGAGAACAAACCTGACAGTTTTTGCAATATGAATGCAAATAAAACATGGAACACACACCAGCAGAATCAATGCTGAGCAGAGATGGGATTTTTCTATCTAAAGTTGTTGGAGTGGGTGACACAGGAGCAAAACACATGAATTTTACACTGCACAAGCTTTTAGACAAATAGTAAATAATGAGACTTGAACGTTAATTACTGTTACATTTAACTACCATCTCTCAGTGTGAAAAGCAGCTGCTAATTGTTACTTAGAAGTCTTTGAATAATTAAAGAGTGTTCTGTGGCCGTGTACTAATTTTTCCACTTGAGATGTGACAAAACCCCTCTCTTTTTCAAGGCTGCATCATTAACAATGGAGGGGGGAAGGTTAAAGAGATCTCCACAGCTGGTGGAGGGAAAGGACTATGTCATGGTGCCAGAACCAGTCTGGAGAGCACTCTACCACTGGTATGGAGCAAACCTGTCCTTGCCCAGGCCGGTAAGTTGTGATTTTAGACACTTTTTAACAACCAAATTTGTCCAGTGGCACAAGGGAACCTCTTACAGTCACCTCCCACTTCATCCCGTGTCTGGAAGAGCAAACTGGGAAAAAGCAGCCTCCACACTGGGCCTGGGTGGAAAGCTGTGGCTGTTCAGCAGGAGGTTTGCAGCACAATCCCAGGGGATCCTGCAGCAGGGCAGAAGTGCTGCTCAGCTGCTGCTGTTTGCTGAAGCCCACAGAAGTAAACCTGAGGGCAGTTTAGAAGGCCTGGCATCAAAACACTCATCTTTAAAAGCTGAGATACAGTTAAAAAGCTATAAAATGAGAAGTGGGACACGTGCAGCTCTGGAAGCCTGTTCTTCTCTCTGACAATTCCATGAAGTGGGGGGAAGGCAACAATTGCTCCTTCAGATTCAGCATCACAGAAACACAATGTGCAGAGTTTGGGGAAGAGCTCACAAGCAGATGGCAATAGGTGAGTCCAGGGAGGAGAACAGGCCAAGACTTTTCTCTGTCAGAATGGCTGCTCAGGAGCTCTTGGGAGCTGGAGCTGCAGGAATTTGGTCACTTGGAAACGTTGAGACCTTTTTCTTCAGTTTCTCTTGAGCGTATTTATTCCACAGAGTGGTTGGTTTGTTCTGTGTCAGGTAGTCTCTTGTAGGAGATGCACTTAAAAAAAAAAGGCTGTGAGGGGATTTTTGTGGTGGTAGCAATAGATATTTGGTGGTTGGTGTCACAAATATTCAGTGTCACAGATGGGAGAGGATTATCTCTTATGATTTTTGACAATTTGGTCTGTTGGCTCTAGTGCAGACAATTATTTTACAGGGAAAAATCACTGGCTTCTTACCTCCTCCCACACATTCTCCATGGAAACAAACACCTTTCATGATCCAGAAAAGGCCACATCACTTTATACACAAAGTAGTGTGCTTTTTTTTCTCAGAAAATGTCATCAGCATTGTTTTTGTTGTAGCTGCAGTTTAATACTGTTGCACTTCAGTGTGGTACATTCCTTCCCACAGCTTGAGCTGTTTTCTTCTGCTTCACATGGTCACAAAAAGAGTGAACATTCCTTCCATTTCTGTTTGCGTATTTGGGCAGATCTAGGTGGCAAAATCTTTGTAGAAATGGTGGCTGAAAAGCTGCAAAACATGTTTTGGGGTAATCTCAGCTCTTTCTGTCAACGCAGCAAAATGCAACAGAAGCAGGTTGCAGCCTGTTTGTACAGTGTGAAGGTTTTAAGTCAATCCTGTGGTTCACAAAGTTCAAACCAAACATCTTATCCTGCATTTGTCAGTTTTTTCAACAGCTGTGAAAGTCTCATGTGGAAGCATACAGTGAGTGGCATTAATGAGGTTCATTGTGGATTCACATATATTCCAGGAATTACAAAAATGTTCTTTCTGTGGTGTGGTGCAGAGGGTGATGCTGCACTAAATAAGGTGTGTGCTTTTGACAACCTGCAGCTAACGAGCTTCAAAAAAGTGCTTAGGAATCAGGAAATTGTCATTCCTGGGGATATTTGCCTAAAACCCCATGAGAAGTTCGGATTTTTTGTCTCCTCGGAAAATACTTTGTTTTTTTTAATAATTTAATCATTTTTCGATGATTTCATCATCCCTGTTCCTGTCAGCATTCCCTCCACACTTGCAAGGTGAGTCTCTGAGATGTTCCAAACGTGTTTTGCAGGTCATCAAGAACAGCAAGACCAACGTGCCGGAGCTGGAGCTGTTCCCTCGCTACCTGCTGTTCCTGCGGCAGCAGCCGGCCACGCGCACCCAGCAGTCCAACGTCTGGGTCAATATGGGTATGATGAGCCTCAGAATGTTCCCTCAGCATTTGCCCAGAGGTAACTTAAGAATGCAGCAAGAACCACCACCCCCGTGCAGTGTCTGGGGCAGCCCAGGCTGCGGGAGCTTCCTGCGCTGCGCTCGCGCTCCGGCTCGATCGCCCTGCGGCACTGTCGGCCCTCGGGGGCACCCAGGGGCTCTCCCTGCCCTCTCCTCGAGGGAAGGGGCAGCAGGGGGCTTTTGCAGGGAAATCAGTTGATTCCCATGGTTATGGGTGAGTTGGGAGTGAGAAATGAGCACTGCGGAAGCTGAACTGATCGGAAGAGCCAGAGCTGGGCATTCCCGTTGGGAGTGGTTCCTGTAGCCATGGAAGAGCTGCCTCTGTGCCTCTCTGATAGTGCAGTGGCACAATAAATTCAATTAATGCTCAGCCAACTGCTTCTGAGTTACTTGGGCAGCTGGGCTTTGATGCCCAAAATTATTTAATGCTCTTTAGAGAGAGATTAAATGAATGGAATATGAAGACTATTATTTGACATAGTTCAAAAAGACAATTAAATACAAAGTATAAACACCCAGCTAAAATCTCTTTGTCATAGCTGTGGTGGTAATGCTCACCAAAAGATTATGCAAGAGTAATCTTTAGGTTCACATTTCAGCTGGGAGGTGTTGCAGGATTTGTCTCCAGTTCCCAGTTTGCCTTGCACAGGAGGCTGGAAGGAATCCCTGCTGTCCACGTTTGGACACACACAGATACACAATTGCATCCACAGTAACATGTCCAAAAATGGGCTCACCTGACTGCTGAAAATTCAATCCTTTGGTCATGCTATGTGATCAAAATGTGATCAAAACCCTCATGCAGGTGCTCAATTTTTCACTGCTCTGGTAGGATCTAAACCCTCTGTGTAGCCAGCAGCTGCCTGTGCCATCGAGTTCTGCTGCACAAACTGCCTCTGCCCAAATTCAGCTTTCCTGCCTGACCTAATCAAATGGAAACTGCTTCGTTTGGACATCCTAAAATGCCCAAATTCCAATGGAGAGAATCTTCTCATGTGCCAAATTTGATCTTGATTTGGAATTACTTTGCACTGCACTAATTTGATTGTCCAATCAGTTATTAATCCTGTGGAGTTCTCAGATGTGCTTTCTTGCTGTAATCTTACAACTAATCCTCTGACCCCTAATCACAGAAAATGTTGGTTTGTTTTCTTTCAAAAAGACTGAGTACTTTGCTTGGTTCACTGAAGCCAGACTGATGCTTTGCTGATTTGTAAGGTATCATTTACTCTCTTGTCAGATTGCATGTGATGATCTATTACTGCACCTTTTCATGTTGTGCTGTTTATTTTATTGTAATCTTTTAACAGTGAAAATAGAACTGTGTCACTTCTCAGGCTACTTAAGTTTTGCAGTTGCCCAGTTTGGGTTTGGCTGGATAACAAAAGCTTTTCATGTCTCTGTAAGGAGTGGGGAACTTCTGAAATTTAAATTAAAAAAGCTCAAAAAAAACCCCCCTCGTTAAAGTTGGTCTCGTCTCTAGTGCAAATGTTTTATTTAAATATGAGTTCACATTATAAAGAGCAACAATCTTGACCAATTAATTAATTTGTGTGGCAAATGTGGGGTTGTTGAGAAATTTGGTGGAAATCCCAGGTGTCTTCAGAAAGTGTTTTGAGGAATTTAGTTATTAAGAAATTTAGTTATTAAGAGTTCTTTAATTGTGAGCTGCCAGGCTGATTTCACGTGCACAGATCAGCATTCATCCCCACAGAAGAGCTGAAGCAAAGTCATGCTACTTCCAAAAACAGTCAAACTGATATTTTTACCTCATTTTTTACTTAAAATGTTCTCTCAGAAAGGAAATCTGTATGAAATTTTTAAGTCCTTTATTTTGAAAATCCCCTTTGCCTCTCATACCGTGTCTCTAACAGACAAAAAGTACTGTAAAAACTTGTAAAACTTCATTGAATTTTTGTATTTCTTATGAGAATCTCTGGGTAGCAATTATCTGATGGTTTTGCTAAGAAGGGAGGTATTATATCTGCTTTTTGATAGCAAATTTGTTGTCCCAGAGGGACAGTAACAGCTGGGTTTCCACCTAACCCATGAACACAAGCACTGTAAGTGTCTGCTGCTTTTTGCAGGGAGTGTATTCAGTGTATAAGTTATTGATGTGACCTCTGGGTAGATCCATGATCTTCTCCCCTTCTCTCACTGTGAATCCAGGGAATGTCCCTTCCCCAAATGCCCCTTTGAAAAGGGTCTTGGCTTACACTGGCTGCTTCAGTCGGATGCAAACCATCAAAGAGATCCACGAGTATCTGTCCCAGAGGCTGCGGATAAAGGAGGAGGACATGCGCCTCTGGCTCTACAACAGTGAGGTAACCTTGCTCCTTTGCCTTCCTTTTTTAATTGCATTTTATGTGTTTTATTCCTTTCCAGAAACCATTAAACACACATGCACAGGAAAGTTAGGGTGGCCATACATATCCTTTACAGTTAAAGACTCTTGCTGTTTAGTTTTCGGAGTTTTTTGTGCTTTGATTTCCTTGCTTTGAGGTGGAAGGATCCTCAGAGTGTTTTACATGCAGAACTCTGATTCTCTGAGGTATTTTTCTTCTCCTGCAGAACTATCTCACTTTGCTGGATGATGAAGATCACAGACTGGAATATCTTAAAATCCAAGATGAGCAGCATTTAGTGATAGAAGGTATGAAAAGGGGCTGTAATTGGTTTATGCACTAAAAATAGAAGTTTACAGAGGGAACCTATGGAGAGGTGGTGGCAAAGCTAATTTAGGAAAGTTTGCATGTATTTTGTCCCTATTTTGAAATACATTTGGATGCTTTGTTGGTTTGCACCAACAAAAAATATTAATGGTGGCTCATGAACTGATTTGTTCAGACCTGGTGGATCTTTATTGAGAATTACAGTAAGCACTGAAAAATTTGGTATTCAACAGCAAAAGCAACCCCAAGGCTGCTTTCTAAAGATGTAACTGGTGTGCTTGGAGGGGTGCCAGTGTTAGAATGAGTTCCAATAATGATTAGAAACATTGATATGAGAACTAGCAAGAATAATAGCTAAAAGTAAGCAAATTTCTAATCCCAGATATTAGAAAATTTTAATTAAACCTCTTCAGCTGTGTAAGCTCTCTGGAGTAAGTAACAATTTTTAAAAACCCCTTTTCATGTCCCTTTCTAGTTCGAAACAAAGACATGAGCTGGCCAGAAGAGATGTCTTTTATAGCAAACAGCAGTAAAATAGACAGACACAAAGGTGAGTCTTTCACAGAGTCACTGGATTATGATGTGAAGAAAATCCAGGAGTGTGTTATGTTGGAACAATTCTTTTTAGCATAAGTCCTCATAACATTGGGTGGGGTCTTTTATACCTGTGCTGCTTTGCTTGGTCTTTATATCAACTTAAATGCTGGAAATGTGGGAATATGGGATGTAAGGATAAATCTGTAGATGTTCAGACACAGCTTCAGTAAATGGTACACAGCAAATTTTGGATTTTGTGTTTATTACCATGGATTTTCTTAAGGCAAGGAATAATTAAGATTTTAACAAATGAATCCAGAATTTTCAGTACCTTAATTACCTGAGAATATTGTGTATGGATTGTACTGCTGTCTGTGGTGGATCAGGTCAACAAAATGCCTCAATTTCTGTGAAGCAGAGTTGAGAGAGCAGATATTTTAAACACCTGCCTCATCTGCTTAGTGTCATAATTAGGAGCAGGTTAAATTAAGTTGGTTAATGTGAGAAGACACTGCTACAGCATTCTGAATTTTCTCATCTGCACAACTGCTCTAATGATGGTTTCTTTGCTCAGTTCCCACTGAGAAGGGTGCTACAGGCCTGAGCAATCTGGGGAACACGTGCTTCATGAACTCCAGCATCCAGTGTGTCAGCAACACCCAGCCCCTGACACGCTACTTCATCTCAGGAAGGCATCTCTATGAGCTGAACAGGTAATTCCTGGGTGAGAACAGTGGCATTTTGGGTGCTGGAACATTTATTCAGGCTGGCTGCTTCTGAAAGCTGAAATTCAGTGTAAAGGAATCATTTAAATTCAGTGTTACCAGCTCTGCAGCAGATACTATGTTGGAGGCATGAGAATGCAACCTCTTGTTTCTGGGAGCAAGAAGCTTTTCTGCTTCCTTCTGCATCTCCAGGCTTGAGCTGTGGTTGAGTTTTAATGTGGTGTTATTTCCTTTGGAATTTCTAGGACAAATCCCATAGGAATGAAAGGACACATGGCCAAGTGCTATGGGGATTTGGTTCAGGAGCTGTGGAGTGGCACCCAGAAGAACATAGCCCCCCTAAAGCTGCGGGTGAGTTATTCCGAGGTGGAAAGCAAGGATTTCTTGGAAAAGCAGAAATTCAGTGCACTTTCTCCTGATGTTACCTGTGTTGTAGCAGTTTGGAGACTCTGAGTCTTCCCTAGGAGAGGCCAGTGTTCATCAGTCCTGGTGGAATTAGTGGTTGTAAGGCCAAAGGAGTTACCTGGTGTGACTCAGGTTGTGCTATAACAAGTGGCTTTTACAGCCCTTTTTAGGGACAAAAGATGATGCATTTATCCCTAAATGAGCTTTTATTCTGAAAGCAAAGGGGTTCTCTTCAGCTCTTGGCAGTTGAATTTGTGTTCATTGGCAGCACATGTCTCATCTACAACATTTTGGTTTATTTTGACATTTGTTACATGATATTAAATAGCTTTCTGGTGGTTTTTTTATAGTGGACAATAGCAAAATATGCTCCAAGATTTAATGGCTTTCAACAGCAAGACTCACAGGAGCTTCTGGCTTTTCTTCTGGATGGGCTTCATGAGGATTTGAACAGAGTTCATGATAAGCCATATGTTGAGCTGAAGGACAGTGATGGTCGGCCAGACTGGGAAGTAGCAGCAGAGGTAGGGCTTCAAATCTTTGCCTTTGGGGTTTTTTTGTGTGTTTTCCCTTTTCCTTATAGTCCTAAGCTGGGAAATTGTTGATGAGGCTGCCTGTGGCAACACTTTTGGGACTGTAGCACCTTTTGGATCTTGTCAGAGCTGTGATTTACAGAGGCGATTTCACCTTAGAGCTGAAAACTAATTTTAATTGTAATAAAATTATAAAGATGATACTTCACAACTATTTTGAACAACTCCTCAAAATTAGGGAGTATCAAAATACTTCAAGATGCCTGATGATCTCCTCAGAAATATTTTAAGTGGTGTCATACCTTGATTATTGTGTTAATTGAGAACTTTACTTGTGCTGTAACGAAATACTTCCTATTTATTAGAAATTAGTAAATAACTTTTGTGGAAATAATTTGACTCCCACAGGCCAATGGAACTTTGGAGACCAATGAAGTAATCTTCAGTTTCTAATTTTGTATTGTATTTTTTGTGTTTCATTTCAGGCCTGGGAAAACCATCTGAGAAGAAACAGATCCATTGTTGTAGATTTATTTCACGGGCAGCTGAAGTCACAAGTGAAATGTAAAACTTGTGGGCATATAAGTGTTAGGTTTGACCCTTTTAATTTTTTATCCTTGCCTTTGCCAATGGACAGCTATATGCACCTAGAAATTACAGGTGAGTGGTGTAAACCTGTCATTCCTAAAACAAAATTTGTAGAAGTGGAAAAGCTATAAAGCATCAAATTTTGTTTGTGTTACTACTTACTGAGAATAATACAGTCATTTTAATATAATAGAGTGCAAGAATTTTCATTGGAACACAGTGAACTAAGATAAAACCTTTAGAAACAGGACATGGATGGCCCATTTTGAGTCTTGATTGAAGAATTTTGTACAGAAACGTGTGAAATGGAGATTTTGAGAACTTCCTTTCTGTTCCCTTTCTCGTGGAGGTTGTCCTAAATCTGCCCAGAGGAAAAAACAGGGCTAGGGGAAAAACACAGTATGGGTCATGAACTGTGCTCTGAAGGACCTGTGGATTGCTGGAAAAGAGGCAAAAGAAAAGATGGTAAAAAAGTGAAACAAATTTTGAAACCATTTCCTACTGCCTGTGCAGCAAGAGACTTTCTGTCACTGAGACATGGCCTGCAGACCTTGAAAATTGACTGGGAAAATAAAATAAATCATCCATTCAAGTGGGGGAAAAATATTTTCCAGTAAGTGGGGAGCTGTAATGTATTGTTGTCATTAAGACTTGCCTGGGTTGCTGACCAGTGTGTTTCTTTTGCCCTTTAAAGTAATTAAATTAGATGGTACCACTCCTGTTCGATATGGGCTGAGGTTGAACATGGATGAGAAATACACAGGCTTGAAAAAACAGCTGAGTGAACTCTGTGGCCTCAAACCAGAACAGATTCTGCTTGCAGAGGTGCACAGCTCCAATATAAAGGTAAAAAGAAAAAAAAGGATTAATCATTGCTGCAACATGCTTTGGGGATTTTTGTTACTTCTTTATTATTTTTAACATTTAAACTTTGCTTACAAGAACTGGGAAATAATTAAACTAAAAGTATGATAAAAAAATCAGCTTAGTTATCTCTCTGTATGAACTTTTATTTCATTCTTTAACAGTAATTTGGCTTGCTGTAAATAGATTAGAGTTGATTGCTAATGATATTTTTAGGGAAAAAAAGTATAAAATCATCTTGAGGTAATAAATCTCCAAGTGCTATTGTGAGTTTAAACACTGTCAAGACATCAGGGCCATAAGTAAAGACTGGCTTAGTTCTCTGCAGTGTGTATGGGTATTTCCAGATAGATTTTGTTGCTGTAGATTAAAAGTGCTTAAATGAGGTGCTCTTGGTGTGCTTAGAGAGCCACTGATAACTCCTGCAGAGGGCTTGGCTTCCTTTACTCTTCTGGAAAGGTGTGAGAAGGCAGATGGGAGGGAGAGAGGAGCTGATAAATGCAGTTTTCAGAAGAACAGAACACGTTTGGAGTCCCAGATAAAGGTACCCAAGTGCCTGACCAGCTCTCCTTGTCTCCCAAAGAACTTCCCTCAGGACAACCAGAAGGTCCGGCTGTCCGTGAGCGGCTTCCTGTGCGCGTTTGAGATCCCCATCCCCGGCTCCCCCACGTCAGCATCGAGCCCCGTGCAGACAGGTGAGAGAAAACTCTGCTTTTTTCCTGCTTAGTTAAACTGCAGAGTGCTGAGAAACTCAGGACAAAACTTTGTTATTAAGCGAGGATTAAAGAAAGGACAAGCGAGGGACAAGTGCTCAGTGTCCGCACGGAATGGAAAGGATAAAAGTCCTGGGATCAGCTGTGGTTGCTGTAGATAACTGATAATTTCATTGTCTGCCTACAGACATCTCAACTGGGCCCTCAGCCAATGGAGCTCCCACCATCCTGATGAACGGGGACGTTCCCAAGCCAAGCCTCATTCCCAACGGGATGCCAAACACTGTCGTGCCATGTGGGACCGAGCGCAGCCCGCCCAGCTGGACCCTCAACGGGCACGTGCCCTCGCTGTGTGACAGCCCCTGCACAGGGTACATCATTGCAGTGCACAGGAAAATGGTCAGTGGGCTTGCACCAGCTGTTTGTGCTACACACTTGGAAAGAAGTGATTAGGAACCCAAGGGTTTTGTTTAATGATAATCATACACGTTTATGTTTGACGTGGCCAAATGGCCTCGCCGTAACTTCATAAAATAGAAACATTTTTCAAGTCAGTGATCAAAATTGGCAGTATTTAATATTGGAATTAGAGTAGTTTTAATACAGTTAATGATTATTGACAAGGCCTGAAATAAGTCACAAGGCCAGCAATCCAGGTGATTGTTGTACTGTGAGTTCATGCACCTTCACATCTGACTCCTCCTTTTGCTTCCCACAGATGAGGACAGAGCTGTATTTTCTCTCATCTCAGAAGAATCGGCCCAGTCTCTTTGGAATGCCATTAATTGTTCCCTGCACGGTTCACACACGGAAAAGAGACCTCTATGATGCTGTGTGGATCCAGGTTTCCAGGCTGGCCAGCCCCCTCCCTCCTCAGGAAGCCAGTAACCATGCACAGGACTGGTGAGTTGGGCACCTCAGCCTTGCATTTGAATTAGAATATAGTGCCTTAGACTTGCTTGCGAGATTTAAAATTGTATTAATTTGATTTCTCATAATAATGGCAATAATTAAAATTAAGTCCTTTTTAGAAGAGTTAAATGTAGCTGCACTTAAAGGTTGGCTTCGTTCTTATCCACTGATTGATGATTATTTATATCTGACACGTTTAAGCCATGGAAAGGCAGCTTTTAATAGTTTATTGTAACCAAAATTATCATTTTGAAGGGTTTTTTTTAAGTAATCATAACAAGCCCAGTGAAGGAAGGTAATTGCAGTGAGAGTGCTGCTGTTTGATGTTGTGTTCTCCTCTATTTCAGTGATGACAGCATGGGGTATCAGTACCCCTTCACCCTCAGGGTAGTTCAGAAGGATGGAAATTCTTGTGCTTGGTGTCCATGGTACAGGTAAATTGTCCTTTTTTTCATTTACAGCAGGGAATCACTCCAGCAGAAAGGTAATTTATGGTAATGGGTCTGTGGTACATTTCAGACTTCAGAGGTAGTGCTGTAGCAGTTTGGAGAACAATAAGAATCTGGAATGTAATTTCACCAGGACTCTCTCCAGGCAGACTTGCACTGCAGCACAGCTTTTATGACTTGCAGAGCTGAAAGTTCTGCTGCCACAGAAACTTTAAATTAGGAGACAGAAATTAAATGATCCAAAACCTGTTAACCCCTTAGAATATTCTGTGTCTGTGTGCAGCCTTGTGTGTCCACAGACTTGCACGGTTTGGGGGGTGGTTCACACAAACCCAAAGTTTTAGGTGTAATTCATCCACCCCTGTGAGTTTCCTGTGCTGTTTGATGGGTAAGAACTAAAATGGGCAATAAGAAATTCACCCTGGAAGAATGCTTGGAATTTTCCATAAACAAAGACTTGCTAAGGAAAATTCCAGACCCTTGCTGGAAGGTATTCAGGCCATAAACTAATTTTTTTTAAAAAGTGTTTTCTAGCCCTTAGAGTTAGTTATCATGGTGCAAATAACTCGTGGAGACAGAGCAGGGGAGGTGTTCGGGGTCGTAGCTGGGTTTGGTCAGCACTGGATCATAACGGAATGGAAGGGACCTTAAAGCTCATCCCATTCCAACCCCCTTCCATGGGCAGGACCACCTTCCACTGGATCATGGGCAGGTAGATGGTTGAGCCCAGCCAACTGCTTCCATTTCTCACTCTGTTAAAGATCTGCAGTAAAAATGCGAAGAACCCTGAGCATTGCTGTATAAAAATGTGCCTCCCACTGACGGCGAGGCCTGGGGCTTGGAGGGTGCAGGTGATACAAAACAAGGAGCAGAACTGCATTGATGTAGAAGTGATTGGACACTTTACTGACCACATCCAACCTTTTGATTCAGGTTCTGCCGTGGCTGTAAGATTGAGTGCACAGAGGACAGGGCTTGTGTGGGCAATGCCTACATCGCTGTGGACTGGGACCCCACCGCGCTCCACCTGCGCTACCAGACCTCGCAGGAACGGGTAAAACACCAACAGAAACCCTTTGTTCTTTGTTAGCACCTCTGAAACACCACCCATTTCAGCCTTTTTATTTATTTGCTGCTGCTTTTGTCCATTTTCTCTTAAACCAAAGGCAGTAATCATGGAGTGGTATAACCTGGATAAATCAGTGTCTCGATGTTAGACCTCTTGTGTGGTCTGATGGTGTGGAAGGGAAGCTTTCAAAGAACCACAGCAGTGCATTTGCTGTCTGTTGTGAGTTGCTTTTAAGCTAGTCAAAATATATAATAATACATTAAAAAATCTCTTAATTGGATAAATTCTCTGTAACTATAAACAGTTATCCCTGTGAATAAACCTATTTCCTCATTGAGTCAACAAAGCACATCTGAAGGTAAGCCTGTAGCTGGGTTAGTCTGGTATAACTGGTCCAATTTGTGAGTTTTATCTGGAAAGTTATTCTTTATGGATAATTTATAAGCAGAGCCCAAGTATAAGAACAGTGAATTACTTTATCTGCCTCTTCATAACTGAAATAAAATTCTCACTAGAACTTACCGCGTCTCGTTTTTATCTTCAATTCTGATCAACCTTGTAAAGTCATTTGTGTGATACTGTGAGGAGAGCCCTCCTCTGAGCAGTGTGTGTTACATTTCCAAGTCAGAGACAGTTTCCTCTCCCTTCAGATCGTGGAAGAACATGAAAGTGTTGAACAAAGCCGCCGAGCCCAAGCAGAGCCCATCAACCTGGACAGCTGTCTGAGAGCCTTCACCAGCGAGGAGGAGCTGGGGGAGGACGAGATGTACTACTGCTCCAAGTGCAAGACCCACTGTCTGGCCACCAAAAAACTGGATCTTTGGAGACTTCCCCCTATTTTGGTACGATCTTGTGTAATTTTCCTCCTCAGCAGCAAACCCAAAGCACGTTGTTCCCAAATCTGACGCCGCCGTGCTCTGAATAAGATGATTTGCTTTGTTCACGCTCTCAGGAGGGGCACTGGCTGAGTTTGTTTCGTGCAGGCAGATAAAGCAGACCTCAAATCCTTTTGAATGTTTTTAGCTGCTGCCTTGCAGGAAATGGTGGTGGTTTGTGCTAAGTGTCAGCTGCTCTGACACAGCTCATGCTCAGCTGGTGACACGATCTCCTCTCTGGTTGTGGAACACCTGCAGTTCTTATTTTTCATATTTGGTAGCTTATTCAAAACAGTGCTGAGCACTGAATTGAAGCAAACTTTGCCATCATTTCTACGTGAAAATATTAGTTTCGTATTTTACCAGCTTGATCCCAAAATCCAAATTGTCACACAGAGCATTATTTTTACTAGCATAGAATAAAATGTGTATGTTCTGGGAAAAACTCTCTTTAAACAGTGAAATTGCTCACTGGGATGTCATTGCCCTCCTTTAATAATTTTCTCTACCGTGTTTCCCTTTAGATCATTCACCTGAAAAGATTTCAGTTCGTCAACGGCCGCTGGATAAAATCCCAGAAAATCGTTAAATTTCCCAGAGAAAATTTTGACCCAAGTGCCTTTTTGGTACAAAGGGATCCGAGTCATTTCCAAAGGAAGCAGCTCACCCTGCAGGTTGACAGCCTTCCTGAACCACGGGCTGGCCAAGGGGACACCAGGAAAACAGATCTGCAGATCACTGGCACACCAGGAGAAGGGGACACACTGAACAGGAGTCCCTCCTCCCTAAATACTACTGTCCTGAATAATGTCAAAGGTAGGGAATGATCAGGGAAAATTCCACTCAGTGCTGGTGTTTGGAGGGGAAAAATGTTATTATGTACAAAATTTTAATGTTTAGGGTGTTTTTTGCCGAATCACTACACTTTGAAGCATTTCTTTGTGAAGCTTAAGCATAAAAAATGAAAGAAAGTTTAAGAAGTTCCTCAGTGACAACAGATATTGGTACTTGTGTAAGTGGGCTGGGCTAAGAGTGAGGGATGTGCTCCTGCACAAAAGAGTTAAATTTCAGTTTCTAGGCATATGGATGTGCGTGCACAAAGACGGGTTTTTACTTCTGTGTATCACTCATGAGCTGCAGTGAAAGAGTGGGGTTTAATGTTTGCTTTTTCAAAAAATCACTTCAAAAAGAAATTCAGACTGTGTTTGTGCTTATCTTAGTGATCTCCGTGTTTTCTGTCCTAGCATCTCCATCCTTGGGGAGGAAAAGTGGAACCAGCTGCCCTTCAAGTAAAAACAGCAGCCCCAACAGCAGCCCGAGGACTTTGGGGAGAGGCAAAGGGCGCCTGCGGCTGCCGCAGCTGGGGAAAAACAAACTGTCCAGCAGCAAGGAAAACCTGGCTGCAAACAGAGAGAACGGTGCTGAGCACGAGCAGGGGGATGCTCTGACTAAAGGACAGGCTTTGGGGGGCAGCCAGAGCGAGCTGTACCCCGGGCAGGACAGCGAGGGGGCTCTGGCCAACGGGTACCTGTGGGAGCAGAGCTCGCTCAGCAACGGGCAGGGGGACAACCACAGCGAGGACGACACCGCCGACGACCAAAGAGACGACGTCTGGGTCAACCCCATCTACAACCTATATGCAATCTCGGTAGGTGGCTGCTCCTCTGCCCAGAACTGCCTTTTTGGGACTCTGGTTTAGCCAGATGTTGTGTTCGTGGCAGCACAGGGATCTGGGGGGAAGGAGAGCAGAAGTCAGCACGATAAATTTGCTGTGAAACTGGGTATGAATGAAGCGTCTCTGCTGATCTGTTCTCCCTGTGTGTATAAAGTCAGTCAGCTCCAGCTGTCTAGATGAGCCGTTGTCACTCACAGATCATGAACTTGGGAATCATTTATTTGATGTTTGATCCAGGATTTCTTTTCTTTGTTTTTTTTCCCAGTGCCATTCAGGAATTATGGGAGGGGGTCATTACGTCACTTATGCCAAAAACCCAAACAACAAGTGGTACTGCTACAATGACAGCAGCTGCAAGGTAAAGCACTTCTTTTCCTCATTATTTCACTTAATTATTCCAATTATTTCAAACAATTTTGCCTTGGTTGCCCAGAGCTAAAGAAATTCAGAATCAAAAATTCTAGCTAAAGAAATTTTAGAATCACCAGGTGGTTTGGGTTGGAAGGGACCTTAAAGCTCATCCCATTCCACCCCTCACACCATCCATTAAACCAGACATTTGTGGAGAGCTGCTCTTTGAAATCATGAGCATCTCCAAAGCTGCAGCAGATAAATATTAAAATTATTAACTGAAATTGTACGTGAGGTTTTTTCCAAGGTAACATCTGTTCATCAGCTGCTCCCGCAGTTAAGGGAAGATGCTTATTTCGTGCAAAGATGGGAAAATGACTAAGAATGGAAAGCCAGGAATATATTTCCATGATGGCAGCAGTTTGTATTCAATTGGTGAATAACTCAGTTCTGACACTTCTTTGCATTCATCACTATAAAATTGTCAGACTTCTCAAGTAATTCATGGAGCCAGCTAACAAAGAGGGGAGACAGAAAATGGGATTCCTTTTGTTACACCCAGTTAAAAATACACTTTTGGGGGCAATAGTGTGTGTTTGAAGCGCAGTGACAGTGCCACAGTTATCCCATGGCGTTTTCCCGGCTCTTTTCCCTGTGTCAGGAGTTGCACCCGGATGAGATCGACACGGACTCTGCCTACATTCTGTTCTACGAGCAGCAGGGGGTGGACTATGCCCAGTTCCTGCCCAAGATCGATGGCAAGAAGATGGCAGACACGAGCAGCATGGACGAGGACTTCGAGTCCGACTACAAGAAGTACTGTGTGCTGCAGTGAGCCCGGGCTGCCACGGGCTGAGGGAGAAACCCTGGGGTGTGCCCTTGGGGAAGGTGTGACTGAGACAGATAACAGCTTGTGGTTGCCGTTGTCCCCTGTGAGCTGAAAGCACAAGAAGAACCCCCTGGTTAAGCAGTTAATATCCAATAGTATCGTTTTGTTCTGTTTTCTCACTACATGCTCGAAAACGTTTCTGATGTTGGACATCCGAGACTGCCACTGGCCTTTAAATCCAATGGTTTGAGACAAGCCGACTAGGACCAAATAAGAGCTAAATTAAACATCCAAATAAGAGCTAAACAGAGTAGTGTAGAGTTTACCAACTGTTCCAACACCCCCCCCGAGGCTCTCGTTAGGTTTAAGGTAACGGGGAAAAACAATTTGTAGTGTTGTCTTTGGACAACATGATATTGCTACCTCCTTTTTCCTGCAGTTTTATTGCATTTTATTGGCAAAACAGGGAAGGCAAGAGAAGGAAAAGTGCACAAATGGAAACAATTATTGTCATGGGGAAGAGAAGTTTCCAGTTTTGCCACCACTAGTGTGTGTCAGTTAATTTCTTTCTGTGTGTTGGGAGCACAACCAAATCATCATTTGAAAGGAGATTAATTTCTACACTTGAATGGTTTATTATACTTGTGTTTTCTCCACGTGTTGGCTGTGCAGATCAACATGTTTCAGGAATGGCTTTTCTGCCTGAAGAGGGCTGGCTCAAACTTTTTTGAGCTGCCTCGAGAAGAAACTTCAGGTTGGAGAGAGTAGTTGTGATTACACTCACGGTGTCTTAAAACGTGCACATTGCACAAAACGTTCCCAGCTTTTGGAAGGAGAGATGCTTGAGCTTACGTTTCATGACTGGTGTTGCTTTTGAAATTTGCACTTTTGAAAATGCATCTGATTCAGTTCAAACCCGCAGTTCGTTTGGGTTGTTGTTGTTGTTGTTGCTGTAAGGGCTCTGGAGTGAATGGCTGTGAATATCCACTGTGTATTTCAAAGGAAGAAGCTGTGGCTGTCAGGTAGCTGTCGTAGCATTCATGGATGGAGATGTTTTTTTATTGGTTTCCTAATTCAGTTTCTTGTTTTCAAAATTTGGTTGCCTTTTCAAATTATCTTTTGTTGTTGTTGTTACAACAGGTTATGCAGATACTTGCAATGAAACCAGACTTGCTTTCCATGCCCTTGCAACATGCTCTGTAATTCAAGGGGCTTCTTGCATGAGGGGAAGTGTGACTGAGTCTTAGCAGAGACTGGAAAAAAGAGGGTTGTTTTTTTTGAGCAGGCATTTCTTTAAACATTTTCAGTGTTAAATTGTTTGCATATCCAAATGAAGATAAAAAATTTCACTCTTTTGGCCTTTTGTTCTTCAGCTGAGTTTAAGCAGCTTATTAATTTTGTCAGACATCATCTTCCCAGTTCTCTAGATTTTTGTACCTTCACTAACAAAACTGTTACTTACATGGTTCTCTGCAATTAATGTTTGGGTTCATTTTGGGGTGTTTGACAGGAATGCCAAACCTTCAGTGAGTTTATCATTTCCAGGAGGATCTGGGGTTTATCCATTTAAGAAATGATATCAGCCGGTCTGGCTGCCTTTGGAGGTTGTGCCTCTTTGGGGACAGCAGATCTGTTCCAAAAATGAGTCTTGTCTTACCTGTCAGGTGTTGCTCCTTATCCTCTATGGTCATTTATCTTTAAAGTGGTCTGAACATTGAGCCTAAAGAAAAGCAAACATGACTTGTGAATTTCTAGGTTAGAGGCTTTTTCAACACCCACTTGTCTACTCCTCCCTCCGCAAACTCCATGAAAAGTGAAAGATTTTCAACTGATTTACTTTAAAATGTTTTATTTAAGCAGGTAGCACAATCTACTAATGTTATTTGATCTTCTGTGTTTGTTACATTGGTTGTAATTAATTTTTTAAATTAAATTAATTCAAGAATTAGTAGTAAATTTATTAAGTTAACTATTAACTACATTCACTTTGTAAATTATTGTATAAAACTTATTGACAATGCACTGACTTTAGAAAGATGTTAATGTACATAAATGCCTTGTAAATAAAATAGTGTTGATGTACTGGAATATGAGCTGTATTAAAACAAAGGTATTGGTAATTGTATATGGAGTGAACCTGTTTATCTGTAACTATATTATTCAAACAAATTAAATACTGTGGATGCAGATGAAGTGTCACTTCTTGTCAGATAATTATTAATAACTGTTTTCCTGCTTTGAAGTGTCTGTGCTGCTTCCATGAAGCTTAAATGCCTTTGCCAATCCAAAAGCTGAAGCGTGGGCGTGCATCCAGCAATTCTTTGCAGCTTCTTCATTGTTTACAAAAGGTAAGTTGGGTATTTTGTTGATGATAATAACAACACTTATTAGTTGAAAACATGCCGTGTGAGCAGTGAAGTGATCCCTCAGGTACAGCAAGGTTTTGCTCGGGTGTCTTTGGACAGGATCTGCAGGTACCTGATGTCCAGTCCTGAGGCGTCCCTGCTGCAGCCAGGGCTGTTTGCTCACGTAGGTGGTGATTGCAGACAGTGAGAGAGACACTTCCCCTGAGCAGACAGTGATGGGAGAGCCCTGCTGCAGTTACAGCCCTGCTTTCCTCCCAGGAGGAAGTGGATCTGGTTGAGTTGGCAACCAGACCAAAGTCTGCACAGGGTTGATGTCAGGAGCACGCATCACCTTGGTCCTTGCATGTTTCCAAAAGCACCGTGGTGATGTTCAGCTGGAAATGAACCAGCTGGAAATGAGTCAGAAATTGTTCTTATTTTATGGCCTCGAAGATGCTGAATGGGTATTTATCCAAGGATTAGCACGCACCAGCATCCCCAGGGATGATGCCAGAGTGTCTCTGGAAGTGAAGCCATCTCTGGCTGTGTTGCTGCAGCACTGAGTGGTGACACTTTCTCATCAGTCACCTCTCCTGCCTGGTGACCAATTCTCAGAGCATTGGTCGTTCTTACCAAGTGTGGTCACCCCACGGTGTCATTGGAGGCACTTGGGCATTTTCAATGTTGAAAATGTAATTTCAGTATAAAGAATATGGGCTACAGTCGTTCCTATCACGAATGTTCCTCTGTTAAGGCTTTGAGGTATTGAAAGTGGAATTTAAAAGGATGAAAAACTCTAATTATCAAGGATGTTCATACGTGCTGCTGTCAGTGGTGAAGCTTATATTGATTCAGGAGTGCAGCAGGGGACATTAAAGAGATGAAGGCATCGCATCCCTGCCCAAACCTGCAGCCATTTGCTGCTGCTGAATCTCTTCTACTTCCCAGATCAGAACTGGGTCTCGAAGGAGGGCTCAGAAATGAGCAGAGCCCGTTTTGTGAGATGGGAGCAGTGGGAAATGAGCTGTGCTGGGATTTTCCCTGGTACCTTTGTGTGTGTGAAGTGTGGAAGCACCTCAGGTTGGTCAGTCAGACTTCTGCAAACCTGGGGTGGCTTTTGATGCCCCTCCTGGGAGGGAGAGGAAGGATGCAGCAGGGACAGCACCTCTCGTGCCAAACCCTCTCATTCCCCCCAGAGGGAGGGGAGGGATGGATACACCAACCCTGCAGGGCCCTGCTGCCCACAGGAGTGACCACTGTCCCTTCCCTTCAGGCTGAAATCCCAAATCCAAAGGCACTTTCCATCCTGATCCAAGTGTTGGATCCCTTCTGGGGCTACTGTTCCCCCTGCTCCCTGCCTTCCCCTGGGCTGGTGTATCCCTGCTTTTCCCTGTATCTAGATATCAAAATATCCCAGATTTATCTGTTAGCAGTGATCATGTTCTGAGAACGTGCTGGGCTCCAGGCACGGCCGCTGGCCCAGGGCCCGGAGCATCCACGTAGATATTAATTATATTAATTATACCTTTTGTTACCCTTTTTCCCTCAGGTCCAGTAAATTGGAGCAAGAAGTGAGTAAAATGCAGTCATCCATGCTTGCTGATTTATCGTTTCAGGAAAATAAAAACCTGTCAGGAGCTGGGGAGATTGTGCCTTTTGTTTGGGACAAGCCTCCGGCTTCCTCGATCGTGTGTAAAAGATTTCCTGTTTGTGAAAATGAAAAGCAATGTTTGATAAGGTCCCTTCAGCAAAACGAGTCACAAAGGAGAAAACAGGTTAAGGATGCTTCTAGATTTGACAGAAATTAAATTTCCCTGGGAGTCGTGAGCATAGAAAACCAATGAGGAAAACTCGTGGCAAAATACAGCTTTTATTTATATTTGGGGTCATTTCAGACAGGCCTGATGGCTGAACCTCACCCAGCTTTTATCAGTGCACTTGAAACTCATGGTGAGAGCACAGAGATATCCCCAGGTGGGTCTCAAGCTGCTTTGGGTGGTCAGAGTTCATGCACTTCCCTCCCCTGCAAAAACAAATAAACAGCAGCAGATGCTTCAGAGCCTTTGTCACAGTGTTTGTGTGAGCTGCAGGACTCCCTGTACTCTGATATTTTTTTATCTCCGTGCTGCTGATTTTTTTTTTTTTCCCAGCATTAGATTTTTATTGGGTGCAAAGTCCAAAGGAAGTGGCTGAGAGAGCTGTGGTGTGTGATGACTTTTTTGGATTTTGGAAATACAGTCTCTCTATTTTGCATAGAACTGTTGCATCACAGATTCTTTCTGACTCTTTTCCAGCTTCTTATTCCCTCAAAGGGTCTTGCAAATTATATTGTCTCTTACACCATGAATTTAAGAGGTTTTGGTCAAACTGAGGTTGAAGAAAGGAACTAAACCAACAAATAAATTGGAAAGGCGGTGGATTATGTGCTATGTTTGGAGTCAATGAAAAGGTTTGAGGCAACAAGTTTGGCTCAGTCTTAACATCACAGAGAAGTTTGTCCAGGGATTGCTGCATCCCTGGGTAATCTGGTTTAAAGTTTGCTGAAATGTGATATAGATAGCAGAGTTTTAGGTTCAATCTTCTGTATGTTTAGCATGCAATGGACTTGTGCCTTCACTTAACGCAGCATTTTGTTGAGGAAAAGATTTACGTGTCTTACAAATAAACCTTGGCCTCCCAAGGAGAGGCTGCAGGAAAGCTGGAGTGTGGATGTTGGTTGGGAGCTGGATAACAACAAAGGGAAGCTGCTGCTGCTGCTGCTGCAGAGCCAGCAACAGGATCCAACACCACCAGTGGCAAATCAAAACCCTTACAAATGGTGTTTGTACTGTGATGTTTGGAGTAGGGAGACAATGCAAGGAACAGGGTGATTACAGAGCTCAGCCCGGACATTGTGAGGCAGGTCCCTCCTCCAGGGGCTCCGGTGACAGGGTGACAGCTGTGCCCTGGTGCCTGGGGAGGGCAGGGGACATGAGGGGCTTGGCCAGAGCAGCTGTGGCTGCCCCGTTCCTGAAGTGCCCAGGGCCAAGTTGGACGGGGCTTGGAGCAACCTGGGATAGTGGAAGGTGTCAGGGGCTGGGATGAGGATGTTTAATGCCCCTTCCAACCCAAACCATGCTGGGATTCCGAGAGAGGGAGGATGAGTAGGGAGGAAGAGCTCAGCAGCAGGGCGGGATGAACATACCCCAGTGTGATGCAGACTCAAACATTTAGGAATACTCAGCAGGAGCAGAGGCAGTAAATTTGGGCTGTGATGATCCCCCTCAGCTCGGCCCTGTCGGGACACAGCTGGGGCACATCCCCCAGCCCCTCCAGTTCAAACCAGCCCAGGGGAATTGCAGAGCCCAGGGTTGCTGAATGTTGGAGCTCTGTGGCTCAGCAGTTCACGCAGGGATGAGTTAAACCACGGCTCAGTGCTGGAGCTTTGCATTGAGAGCCCCCAGCAAGCAGGACAGAAAGGTGGATGAATGTTTGAATTTCCTTTTGATACAGAATAAAAAACCCCTTTAAATCAAAGCTGTTCCTGTTGTACCCAAACACTCCTTGAAGGGGCAGGAAAGGATTCCACACAGGAAGGCCCCAGTGCTGCACACTGGCCATGAGCACACGCTCGTGTTTGTGACCTTGCTCGGGAGCAAGTGCGTTGGAAATGTTTGCTTGCCATGTGGCCGTGCCTTTTTATCTCCAGGTTTGATTATATAAATGTTCCTGTTTAAAAGACACACGCCAGGGAATAAATCTCTGGGCCCACAGACTCTTTGAGCACAGGCAGCCCCAGCATTTAACTGGTAACAAAGAGAGTTGGAGTGGAAGCTTTTTGATAAAGAGTTGGCAGCATATCAGAGGAGCAGCTTGGCCATGAGATGTGAGCAAGGATGTCACACTGGGTGTTTAAATTTCTTACCTTTCCTTCCAGCTCTTTTTTATTGTTTTTTTCTCTAAATGATTATGAATGAATTATAAGAGAGAAGGTGATTATTTTCAGTGCGTGTGTTTTCAAATAGTGGCTCAGTTAAAGAAGACACTAAATTTTGATTTTAACATAATCCAGACATCTGGCTGCTCAATGGCAAACTAACAGCAGTTTAAGTAGTAAGAATTAAGAGTGACCTGAAGAATGATCAGCTTTTAGCACAAAATCTCTTGTTTAACTGATTTAACTAGGCCCAAACTTCTGGTTATAATTTAAAATTTTCTTCCATGTGAGCGGCAGGTGCTGTAACACAGCAAAAGCCAAGCTGAGTGTGAGGAAGGGTAGAGTTCAAATAAATAAAATACACTAAGGAATGGTTAAAGCGAGGTGAGGGATAGAACACAGATGTGAATTTCCCCTCTGAATATCTTGCACTGCCTTTGGCTGCTGGGCTTTGATGTCCCAGGGCACAAAGAGACTCCTCCTGTACCTGAGCCTTGTGTTCCAGGCAGGGCCCAGCCGGGTTATAAATCTGTAACGTTGCACTTCACCTTTTGTGCCTTGCTTAATGACCTTTTAAAAATAAATGCAGGATGGCTGAGGGGAACAGGATCAGTGGTGGAAAAGCTGACACGTCCGCAACCTGAGCTCTGATCCCTCTGATTGCTCCAGCCTGTTAAACAAAACTTCTTTTGCTTTGTGCTAAAGGAAAAAAAAAAAAGAAAAAAGAGGGAAAAAGGGGACAGGGAAAGGTTTTCTTAGCTAGGTTCTCTGCCTCAAAATGCAGCTGTAAGATGGGGAAATGCTGCACAGAGTTACCTGCCTAAAAAACAAGGGTACAGTCATCCAAATATCAAAATATGTTCTATCTGCTATTTCATTTTCACGGAAAGCTGCTGTTCTAAGGGGCTTTTGCCCCTTTGGAAGTGTCATCCTTCATTTCTCTCACATAAAAATGACCACTTAAGGCTCTTGTTCTGTTTCCAACAGTATTAAATTTAATATGCACAGCCACAATATAAATAAATGTATGATAACTCTTACTCAAATCCATGAAAATGTATGTTATCCCTGAGGAATCTCTCTCCATAAAATGTCCTCCGCTTGAAGGAAAGGAAAACTGCAGTTTCCCACCATTCCAAACCGGGACAATAATTTATTTTGGTGATGATTATAGTGGATATTTTTGATTCATGCGTACAATAGTAAAACTGACACTATTTTCTTTTGTTTGTGTATCTTGCTTAAAATAAAAGATTACTCCAAAGGAAGGCATTTGAGGAAGACTGCTTGCAGAGAGGGGCCAGATTTATTTTGGCTGGCTGTGCTGGCCTGTCAGCTGGAGAACAACCTGCACAATTCCCAGCCCTTCAACCACTCTCAGTTGCCTTTGCCACAATAATTTTCATGCAGAATCCCTCCTGGAGCTCAGCTGACCGATGCTGACAATCCTTTGCAAGCTGGACCAAAGACTTTCCAGCAATTTTACTGCTTAGGGTTCCCCAAATGCTTGGAATACCAGAAGCCAAGTGTGTCGTGGGCTGGTCACTTGTATTATCTTAAATTTCTGCACGTCTGCAGTTGTGCTGTGCCCTATCTGGGATTTTTTTTTCTTTTGGTAGGGCCCTAATTGAATTTTTATTTCAGAATATTGCTGTTTTCATCTAATCTTTGCCATTTAGCGCTGGAGAGCCCCTCATGTGCCTGGTTATTCCCTGGCCATGCATTCCAGTCTGTGTTACATCCCTGGTAAAGCTGAATTTTGCTGTCATTGGTGGGGACTTTTTTCTTTTTAAGAAAAGGGAAAAAAGGATCAAGGGATGGGAGGAGAGGAAATTACCCCCCGGTATCAATGCTCCTGATGGTAGAGGACTCATAGAAGTTGTCACTGGAAGAGTTAATTTTATTTTACATGTCTTGCTGGTTTTCTTCCATCAATGAATTTAACTCTCTGAGGCGCTTCCGTGAACCCCCGCGTCCCACGGCCCTCCTGGGAGCTGGTCGCGTGTGGCTGCTGCTTTCACCGAACTGCTGCCTCTTTCCTGAGCCTGAATCCTTCCTGAGGTCATTTAGGGCTTGCTAAGAAACAGACAGGCGCGATTTTGCTGTTAAATAAAGCTTTACACGAGGCATTTGTGACCCGTTGGGGCCGCCAGGCCTTCACTGCCACGATCCCACAACACCCCCACGGCTGCAGCAGGAATTGCACCGGATTTCTCAGTGTAATCTGAGTGTTTGTGTTCTACGAGCTTTAATGGCTGGGGGGGGGGTTTTTGTTTTTGTTTTTAGAATAAATCAACCTGGTTCCATCACGCTGGCACTCCTATCTGTGGGATCATAAACCCCAGCTTCCCGTTCAGGGCCTGGCGCTGCCCCATGAGCGAGGGGACAATGGGAACCCGTTCCAGGGGGGGTTGATGCGAGTGGCACCAGAGCCCTTTTTGCAGTGCTTGATAAGACACCGTGTTCCCGCCGATCTGAAAACAAAACAAAAAGGTTATTTCTAAAAAAAAAAAAAAAAAAAAGGTTGTAAAACCCTTGGAGCAAACGGAGCCTCGGCAGTTTTTCCTCTCCCAACCTGGCCTGTGGACTGAGATCTCTTCGCGCTCCTGGGGCTGTCCCAGCTCCCGGTTCCCAAAATGTTTGAGCTGTAGCAGTGATTGGGAGCCCTGAGGAGATGGAAATGAGTGGGGAATCCTTCTTTTCTCGGATGTGTTTGGCTGCACAGAAATTGGGGCATCATTCACAGAGGCCTCAGCTGATGGGGCTGGAGAAGCCTTGGCACCTCCACCGTTGATTTTTTTGTCTTTATCCTGCACTTCTAAGATTTAAACTCCTTTTGTTTTCCTCAGGGAGGTCACTGCTGCTCTCCCAGGATTATTCCCAGGTTTCCCAGTGGCTGCTGGGCTCCAGGACATGAGCAATTATGTTTTACTGCCTGTAAGAAAAGCATTTTGTGTAAAGCTGAGAGCTTCGTGTACCACAAACTCCAGTGACTGCAGATTTATAAAGATACTGCACTCTTGATAGGGATTGTCTATGATTTATTTAGAGTTTAATCTCGACATCAGAACAATCAGCAAAATGTAAAACTTCTCTGCCTTTCTTTCTCTCTCATAAATTCTTCATAACCACCCCCAATCTGCAAACTCATCCATCAAGATCTCTCGGTGTGCTGGGAACAAGGAGCAGTTCTGGTGATGTGAGGAGGGGAAGGGTGGTGGCATTCTAAAAGTAATTCCACTTGGTGGAAGCCAATATATTTTTGTGAGGCAATAAAAGGGAAGGGCAGGGAAAAGTTTCGATAGCTTGGAGTGGATTATGGGGAAGCAAAACCCATTGAAACAGTGTCAGCTGTTCAGGTTTCTGTTACGTCAACCTGTATTTGAGTACTGGATCTCTAAATCACTTCAGAAGATATTAATAGGTAAAAGATAATAAAATAACCCAAATTGATTACCATCTTATGCGCTTTGTGATATAACTCTAAATGCAAATTGCATTCATCTGCAAGAAGGGAAATAATGTCCCAAAGGCATTTCAATTAATTGCTGTAGTTAATTACACTCATAATTTTACTTGTGTGACTAATTATAATCAGGTTTTAGCGGTGTATATGGATTTATTTCTGATACTAAAAGCCCCAAACAGCAGGTTATTTTTAGGAAATGCATTTAAACCTCATAATGAAAACTGCGTGTTCCCGTTCTCAGCAGCTGTCTTGAAGGAGCTGTGTCTGTTCAGGAGGAGTTTGGAGGAGATTAGGAAGGAAAAGTGTCCTGGTTGAGGTCACTGTGGCCCTGTTGGAGTTTCATTGCCTTTTCCACAGGTACACATAATTCACCAGCAAATCCCACATTTCCTTTCTCTAAAAATCCGATTTACGTATGATTTTCTCTCAGACAAAGCGTTTTCCACAGCCACCTCAGTCCCCAGGTAATTTGTTTTTCCGTCATTGCAGAGGTTTTAAACCCATCTCATTTTAGTGCTTCGTGGAAGAAAACCACCCAGTCCACTTTTAACTCCATCAAAAAGAGCCTCCCATCTCCGAGAGTAATAGTTTTTCATAGAGTCATTTATGGAATAATAGAACCATTTGGGTTGGGAGAGACCTTAAAGATCATCGAGTCCAGCTGTGATTTTTGGGCTGTTGCTCCTGGGCCATGGGATCCCTGTCCCTGGATCAGAGGGGGTTGATGTTACACCTGGGTATTTATTAAACTCCACCTTTATTGAACTCTAGAACCAGCCTGGGAAGTTTGATAGGCTTCTCTGTACCTTTTTTTTTTTGACTACAGGTGGATGAATGGATTTTTTACATTGATTAGATGTGCAACATCTTTTTAACGGGGAGGGTGCTGGTGAAGTGCCGTTCTCCCTGTGGAATCCACATTTGATGGGCAAGGAAGGGAAGCACAAAGGAAAAAGCTTTATCCTTCTCTCCCAGCAGTCACAGAAAACTAATTTTGTCCAGACAAGTGCATTTTGAGCTGGTGTTTTGTCACAGGAGGAGCTGACTGTAAGTGGAGTCGCCAAATTCGTCAGAATTCTTTGTGGGTAATGTAAATACATTTCTTGTGAGTAATGGCTTGGTTTCCTTGTCTCTTGGTGCTTCCTGAGAAAAATGTTTTGCTGAAAACACATTGTATTAGGGATTTTTTTGTGCCTGCCCCTGCTGTCACCCCTTGCTCCTCCGATGACTGGGAAGGAGCAGTGCCTTCACCTCTCACACCCCTGGAGGCTGCTCTCAAACCAAGGTGCAGCCCAAACCTGGGAAGGGAGTGGTTTTGGATGGGTTGTACAAACCCCTGTTTGTTTTACTTGTTCTAACCCCAATTTTAATTGCCAGTGTTGTTCGATTTTCCCTGGGACTGCAGATTTCAGCTCCGAAGTCATCAACTCTGGCTCCAACATGTGTGAAATGGATCAGAGCAGTTCTGTGCCTACTCTTCTGGACATGGGAAAATAATGTTCTCGCTGGATCCTTCCAAACGCTCCTGTTCCTCCCCCCACCCTTTCCTGTATCATGCCTTGGCTGTTTGTCCTCCAGGAGTGACTGTCATTTCCTGGTGTCTCCACAATAAAAGAATTTCATGCCAAACGCAGCCGGGACAAAATTCCTGAAAATCAGCACCTTAAGGTACCTGTGGAACGGCAAATTGCTTTTCCATAACCATCCCCACAAAGCAAATCAGATGTTCCACTTGAAGCCTCCTTGTCTTTTCCTGCTTTTTCCAGGGAATAGCTTTTCCTGGGGGTGTGTTGTTTATGCCCTGCATTAATCCTGCTCCTGTCCTTGTCATGTCCTGCCCCACAGCAGAATCTGGGTGCAAAGAGGAGCCTGTGGGCAGAGGACAGAAAGAGCTCAGTCCCTGTCAGAGGTGCAGATGGAGCATTTCCCTTCTCCTTATTGCCACAACACTGAGCCACTAATTAAAAACACTGGTCCTTGTCCAGTGAGATTTTATTCACGCTGGGGCTGGTGCTGAAGAGCTCTTAGAGAGGACTCACCCTCTTTCCAGCAGGCTTTTTTTCTTCCTTTTAGTTCTGTTTTCGTCTATCTCATAGTAAATAAGATGCTCCCACATTGTAATGAACGGCTGTGCCCTGTGATTTATCATTTATCATTGGCAGCAAATGACAGCTGAGCCAGATACTCCAGATTTTATTCCAATCACCCTCTGGAGAGCTGCCTATGACATGAGAATGGAGGAAATAATCTGAAGGGAGAGTGATGGTGGCTCCTGCACACCTCGGTTAGTGCAAAGGGCATTTCTCAGGTGCCCTGAGGAGTTCCCTGTCCTGGGGGCTGGGTGGGGTCGGGCACCAGCTCTGCACACCTGGGCAAGGTGCCAGACTCCAGGAATCTGCTCCGTGCAGAGAACACCCTGAGGGTGTGAAATAGAGCCCCAGAACTCTGCTGACAGCAGAAACATCCCAAGGCACTGCAAATCCCTGCCCCTTGCCCCAGAAATGCAAACCCAACCCTAAATATTGTGAAGAAAACAGGGGGGGGGAATAAAAGTCACATTCCTCTTCTGACAGGGTGTTTGTGGGTTCCCCTTCAGCAAGGACGAAAGAAATAAAAACTCAAACCAATCCAAATACAGGTCTGTTGTTCACCTTTAATATTTCATTTCTGTTTGCTCCTCCAAAGATTTTCAGTTACATAAGAATACAGTTAAAGTATTAATCTTTCCTTTAAACTTAAACAGGTTCATTTGCTTTCCCATGTGGGGTTTTTTTTTAAAGCTTTTATGATTGATTAATACGAAAATAATTCCATCCCTGCTTCGGTGAGCTGTGGTTGCTCTCACTGCCAGGATTTTCCTGAAAATATATAAAGTTATCTCTGCAAACATTGCCCTAAGAGAAAAAAAAAAATACAAATCTGCTACTAGGAAATCCTATTTCGGTGTGGCCAAAATCTAAATCCTAAAAGAAGCTGTAATATGTTATATGGCACAAGCCAAAGAGAAATGTTATGTCCCTCTTCAGAGAGAGAACTGGAATAATATAAGGAAACCCCATCTCCCAAGGTATTTTCTGTAAGCAGTTGGGTAAGATCTGAAGAAATTGGTTCAAATCACAATCTTCTTGGAAAAAGCTATGAATCTTGACTGTCTGTGAATATTGCAAGTATGCTACTATAAAAATTTATATATATAAAATATATATATATAGATATATATATAGATATATATATATATGTATATGCTCAAGTAATGTGNATATATATAGATATATATATATATAAAAGAAAGAGCCATTTCTCAAGCTGTCGTATTTTATTAGGCAAATAACAACTATAAAGGATCATCAGAGTCTCCTGCTTCAAAAGCAGCCCTCCAAAGAGAGGGAATTTCCACAGATGTGCCTCTGGTCGGTGGGGATGAGCCTCCCTGTTGCTTCCCAGCACATCACATTGGCCATGGCATCTCAGAGAAGGATGAATAAATAACAGAGGAACCTGATAGCCCCAATCAGATCAGGTGAAAGGAACCCAGTGTCCTTATCTGAAATGAACCGAGATATTCTGAAGGAAGGAGGGGGGATTTATGTGCTGGGTGAGTGCCCTTCCCTAGAGGGGACGAGCCAGATGCTGTTCAGCTGAGTGTGAGCATTTTATCTTTGCTCTGTGTTGTACCTTCAGGTAGGACAATGTGGGGTTACAGGAATTACTCCACATTTCACTGCCAGATTTGCAGTGTTGAATGTAAACATGCTCCGAACCAGCCCCTTCACAGGCACTTGAGAGCAGATTCCTCTTGAGTGTTCTCTGTGCAGCTCCTTCCAGTGCTGGGTTGAAACTACAGGATAATCCAGCCTAATGCTTTCTCTAAGTGTTTTGGCTTTTAAAATTGAATTTTTCATTGCTTTATCTCACAGTTCCTTCGAGTTCTGGTGGTTTGGGTTTCACCAGAGCAGCACAGAAGCCCTTGGTTAACGTCTGGAGTAGGACGGGGTTATTCCGTATTGGGACACAAGTCATGAGAGGCTGAGACAAAGAATTGAGAACAGCAAAAAATAACATCAAATAAAGAACCAGGATGCCGAACGAGGTGAGAGAGGCTCAGTGGGACAGAGAGCTCAGGGTGCAGGGCAGAGGCAGGAGCAGCAGCAGCAGCTTTGCCGTGGGCAGGGGGACGCTGGCACTGGACCAGAGCACCTCGCGGCCCCGCAGGGGCTGCGCCGGCCGGAAATTCTCCATCATGGGAGTGGAGTTATTCCCATCAAAGTGCAGTGCTGAGAACTGGGACAGCTGCAAAACAGAACAGGTTGTTAAATCTTTATGCCAGAGGACTCTGGGAGCTGTTGCGCTGCGAACCTGAGGTGCCTGGCTCTGGTTTTGAACCCGAGGGTTTAATGGGTGCATTAAATCTTGCAGGAAGCGCCGTGGCAGAGGCCAGTGGAGAGGTCACCAAGTGATGGCTCCTTCCAGCCTCGGAAATCACGGGCACTTCCTTTCTGTGGGAGCCAAATGCTTCGTGCAGCTCAAGGACTGGTTCCCCCAGAGCTCCTGACGCACGCGGCCCCGGCCCCGGCCCCACGGCACGGTGACACGAGGCAGGAGCACCAGGAATTCTGTCCTTGTCCAGATTCCTGGCTGCACCCAGTGACACTGGGCTGTGCTGGGGGCACTGTGAGCACACAGAGCACATACACATACACCTCACACTGTGAGTAAGGAGCTGACGTGCAGGTGCTGGCCCTGGGCCAGGCTGTGCGATGTCTGCATGATCTGTGTTTTCCAAGCACTCATAATTCCATCTCCTCTTCCTGCCCGCAGGCCAAAAATGGGCAGCTCAACACTGATGCTGATGGGCTCAAGTTTTGGATTTGGAATTGTTCTGTCCTGCTGTCCTGACAATGGGAGAAAAGCTGTGGAATTTGGGAGTGAGCAGGCGGCAGCAGTGGAAGTGCTGCTGACGAAGCACCGAGCTTGGGGGGGTTTCTTGGCTTTCTCCTCAGGCCGTCATTTCCCCTTCCTGCCCCTTTCCTGCCATTTCCTGAGGGGTGATTTAATAGGGTCGATCAGCTGGCACCGGGGAGCACGTTGAGGCTGATGCCAAGTGAGTGTGTGTGGGGAGTGAGGCAGCTGAGGTGTCCCACTGCGGGCAGGGCAGGGCAGGGCAGGCAGCCCGAGGGGCACAGCAGAACCTCCAGGCCGTCCCTCTGCCACTCACCTGGAGCAGGCTGAGCTCAATTGGCTTCTCAAATATCGTCCAGGTGACGCCCTCGTAGCAGTCAGGGGTGGTGAGGGAGCCCTCATACCGATAGTACCTCCCAAGGTCTTCCTCAGGTGGGAGAAGAGAACTCAGTGGCAAAGGATCTATCTGTGCTGATTGCCCTGGAAAAACCACGGGGGAAAACCCCTTGTAACGCCTGTGGCTGCGGGTTTTGCTCACGTTTGTCTTCACCCCACACAGCCTGTGAAACCCCTGGCACGAGGGTCTTACCTTTGTATTTAATATTCTCTAATTCGCTTAACAGAGTTGCATAGTTTTTATTTTCTTCGTCAGCCTGAAAGGGAAACATGTTGATTCCACATCGTGTAGTTCTCTACGAGTGGTTGCTTTTAATTAGGGGTGAATAAAACAGAAAAGGGCCACAAGAAAAAATAACAGCAAGCAGGATGCAGAAAAGGGTAGAGGAACTCAGTGCTGGCAGAATGCCCTGCAGAAGGTAGGGAGATTAAAGTCTTGGGCTACTGTAATACTGACATAAACAATCCCTCAGCCAAACTGCTGGCTGAGGTGTGAGAGGGGCAACTGAAAATTTCACTGCCTACCTTTATAAAGAAGGCCAACACAGCCACACCATCTGGGGTTTTCTTGGCTTCTGTCACATCTGAAACGTCTTCTCTTATGTGGACGATGTGAAGCTGGAACACAACAGCCACGGGCAATTATTTCCACCCTCAGACTTCCCTAGGGGAACTATCCAACAGGATCTCAAAATTCGAGTTCTGGAGTGAAATCCATGAGCCACACGCAGCCTCACCTACCTCCATGGGGTATTTCTCTCCATCTATGCTGTGCTCGGAGCCAGGGGTGTTTTCAGGCTCACCTGGGACTCCCCAGTGCAAATGGAATTCTACTGCCTTGTATTTTCTGCTCAGACCTCCTCCTCCGACTTTAGGGGATGTGTGTAGTGTCACTTTAACTGGAGGGAAAAAAAGCATGAATTGTTTTAAAGGAGAAGAGCAGACCCTACATTAACAGTATGTGAGAGCAGAGATGTTCTTGGGATTCAAATCTATCTTTGAGTTCTTGCCTGGCTTTTCAGACCGAGTGTTCCAGAAATTCTGCTCTGCGGACACTGAACTCTTACGAAATCATAGCTGAGTTTAATTCGAGATGAATTATAACCATTAAGACCTGTGGAGTCTGAGCTTCTTATACCTCTCAGAAGACCCTATATTCCTTCATTCCTTTCTAAGAAAACCCCCTCTATCAAAGTAAATTTGGTCCCAGTTTATTTGGGTTTTAACCATCCTTTTAATCTCCTGTTATCTGCGCTGTAACATTTCCTTTGGGCAGGGTTTAAAGATTTTCTGTTTTAGAGTAGTGCTGCAATTCAAGCCTAAATCAGATACATTTTAAAATTTTACTTTTTAAGACCTCCACATTAAGCACAGCACTTTTCTTTGCATAGAAAAATTCTGGATTGCAGCCCCAGAGATTTCATTTCTGTTCTGAATTCCAAATGAACTTGGAGAGTGCATGAGTCACTTAGCTCCTTTGCTTTTTAATCTGTAAATGGATGAGTCAGATGTCTTTGTGGGCTCTGTTTATTTAGCTTAAGACCTTTGAGACATGACCTTTGCTATGTGCCCATCATGGAGCATATCGAGGGTCTAATCTCACCTGCAGCCTCTAATTGCAGCTGTAATTTAAGCAATAACCTAGTTTAGCACACGAATTGGTTACCCTCAGAAGGAAGAGATTTAAAAGCCCAGATTAAACCCTAATCCTTATGCATGGCTGGGGAAGGTGAGAGTTTTGAGCTATCCTTATAAATATTAATTTGGGTGTAAAAGGGACAGTGATTGGACATCCTGGAGTATCACCCTGTAATGGGAAAGTCATTAATCCATCTATTAGTGAAAAGCCAAAACATTCCCTTTTCTTGAGGTCTGCCATGATAGCAATGTTTTAAATTGGAATCTCTGGCTATTAAAATCTCCCCAGCTGCCTTCCTACCTTTCCCTTTGATATCAGGAAATATTTGCCACTTTCTCCTTTCTGCTTTAAGGATCTGGCAGTTAAAATAGCCCATTCGGGATTTTATGCACAGCTACGGGTAATTTAAAACAAAACAAAACAAAAAAAATAGACCACAGATTTATTTTTAAAGTTGAAGTAATTGAACATAATTTTGTGGGAGCAGCACCCTCAGCGTTGTGAAGGAAGGTGGAGGAAGCGGAACAGTTCTGAATTACTGTTCATTGATTCACTGTTTACTGATTCACTAAGTGGCTGATCAACATTAGATAACTTCTGTGTGCAGAGAAAGCAGATCTGAATCGGAGAAGAATATAGCTCATTATTTAAAGAACTAATAAGACACAGCACTGGGAATGACTTTCCCACAGGACGCTTTTCTCCAGCAGAATTCTTTGTGCAGGGGCGAGAGGTGGAAAGGAGAAGCCCAGAAACGAAGGAGTTTCAGCAGAAAATGATAAAACTCTGCCCAAATTGTCCTGGACCCCTCTGCCCACCTGCCCTCAGTGCTGGACTTTGTTTGGACTGGGGGGTTTTGGTTTAGAGTTTCTTTGGCACCTCCAGCTCTGTTTCTGCAGAGAACCAATTCCTGCTGAGACGCTCGAGGGCCTCCTCCACAACCCCAAAACTCGATAATTTCCCTCAAACTTCCCAGAGATCTTTGGCTCCAGAGGTGTTCTGGGAGTTTCACTTCTGAAACAGAGGGGTGGGACCCCGTCTGTGCCTCCCTGCTGTTCTCCAGGGACACAGAAGGATCCCACAGGAGCAGGCTGGGCAGTACTTGCCTGTGTGGCCATTATTTTCCACGTCCCACTTGGCAGATCCCTTCACGTCGTACCCTTCGAAAGTCAGGGGCTTGAGGCCCTTGTCACGAACCACATTTCGGGTGACAATGTTGACAGGGGACTGTTTGTTCCCGCTGCAGGCCGTGTTTATCTGATGCCATTGAGAAGGATCTGTTCAGGGATGAAGAAAATGTATTTATTTCTTTATTTTCCCTGTAGACAGTAAATCCTGGAGAAAGCCGGGCCACCCAACCAAACTGGGAAATTGGAGACATCACCCCAGCTTCTGGGGTTACTTTCACATTTGTATATTTACATTTTTACATTTATATATTTACATTTTTACATTTATTTGTACGTTTCTACGTTGCCCTTGCTCGACACAAAATGAGCAGTAACCACAAACACTGGTGTCTCCAAAATACCCTCTTTAGCCCTGACATGTACGAATAATGTGACCATGACGAATTAAAGGCCGAGTTCTGGGGATTTTTTTCATTATTTCTCTCAAGAGCCCCTCTGCAAAGCAGAAGAATCACCAGTGTGATTGGAAACATAAATTGCTTGGTGGTACCTTCACACTGTGGCTCCTCACACTTCTGGGACCGATAGCACCAGTGGCCTCCCACTAAAAAAAATTAAATAAAAACATCAGGTGAATGAAACTCTGCACAAATTGTGCCCCCAAAACGCAGCAGGGAAATGGATTGGCAGCTCTGCCCTCTCTAGATCTCCTCCTGGTCTCTCATAAATCACTTTATACCCATTAATATCCCCCCAAAACCAGTGATAGTGGGAATTTTTAGGACCCTGGATCATCAGAATTCTGGATGGGTCACAGTCCTAAAGAATTTGATTTTCAAACCTTGGCTTCCTCAACTTCTCGAGGTGAAAGTTCCACATTTGAATATCCACAGTGTAAAAGTAAATTTCCTTTTATCGGCTCTGCACTTGCCAGCCTTTCACAGACTTGGAAATTCACTTATGTGAGAGGACTTATCTCAGCCCGTGAGGAATTCTGAGACATGAAGGATCTCACTTCCTGCAGGACCTGGAGGATCTTTGCTCCATCTCAGCTGGGACCCATCCCACATGGATGGATGCAAAATTCTTCAGCAGAACATCTGAATTTCGCTTTTTCATTGTCAAAAGAAACACAAAATTCAGAGGAAAAGAGCTGATTTAACTTTGTGTGTGGATCTAGTCAGGAAAGCAGGGGCTGTTTTGTTTATCCCAAGCTGCTTCAGTGGCTCTTTATTTATTCTAAACTTTAAATTGGCTCTGACAGGAATAGTTCTCTCTGGCTATTTAACTTCAATCCATAACAATTCAAACCTTCTTATAATGATGATTAATACCACACCTTCTGTTTGCTTGTGATTAGTAAATTATAGACATTTTAATAAATGGCTAATCAATTTTAAGGATAATTATGGAGGAGCCCTGTCACTTGACTGGTAATTACCTTAATTTGTAATTTATAACACACCTGCTGGAAGGCTCAGAATGGCTTTTAACACCTTTATCCTGACATCAGTGGCATAACAATAGATCCATCTATTAAGGATTTAGAAGTTACAAATAGAGAATTGTTTTAAAACCTGAGCAGCCGTGACACAGAGGGAGACCTGGGGGCAATAAATAACCTTTAAAAAAACGACAGTTTCGGTTTTTCTTTCACAAAAACAAAATTTCTGCCGAAAACTACAAACAATGTTGCCTCACTTCGTAGTTTAGCAAGATTGGGAAGAAAAGTAAACTTTGCTTGTTTGCGGCGTAAGAACCGCAGGGATTTCTGTGTCGTTATCCAAAAATTGGTTTTGGCAAGGTTTTATTCTTTTGGCAGACTTCTAAACACACACAAAACTTCACTTTCCAGCACTGATTGTTGCATTTTTTTCCTCCAGGGCACTGGCCTGGGCTCCAGCAGCTCTGAGCTTTTCCTCATCCCCACTGGGAAACAGCGAAGTTCCAAGCACAGGATGTCACCAAGCGCCTTAATCGATATTTTAATCAATGAATGCCTGGGGAATTCCAGGTGAGCTGGTCTCCACGTGGCCTGGGCGTGCTGCACGGGTGTTTTTTGCACGGATGAAAGACTCCAGGTGTGTTTTTGGCAGCTGCTCAAAGGTCAGTGTGAACTTTAACAGCTCCAGCACGCTGGGATTGGGAGTTTCTTGGTAATTGACACACGAACGAACCTTCAGGAGGAAAAAAACTGGTGCCCAGCAGGAATAACCTGGAAGGATTTGCTCCCAGAGTCTTTGGGATGGAAAGCAGAGAGGGAAGCTGGCAGGTGAGAGGTGAAACCTCTCTATTCCAGGAGGTTTCACTGGGGCTGCACAACGGAGTGGGAGCGTGGTCCGGACATCAAAGCACTTCTGCAACGCAAATCCAATTTTCCAGGCGATCTGAGCCACAATTGGGAGCGAGGGCAGCAGGTTCCTGGGGTTCAAGGCTGTGGGGCTTTTAAACCACGGCCAGAGAACCACAAAAATCAAACAGAGCCACAGCAGACCCCGAGGGGAGGGGAATTATCCCCAGATTGTGGTCCTGAATCAGTGTCTGTGTGCCAGAGGGGGAATGGGAATGGGTTATGGAGCCTTCCAGTGGCAAATCCACGTCCCACCCTTGTCAAACAAAGAAATCACTGACTTTTTACTACCTGAACAGGTGTCTGGCAAGTTCTCTCAAATGTAATTGTGGCTTTCAATCACGTCTGAGTAAACCGAGACATGAGCACACAAGATCTGTCAGCCTGGGCATCAAGGTGATGGGGAGAAAAAGCTGAGTAAAATAAAACTTAATTAATAAAAATCCAGCCCTCAGAGGCTACAGCTGCCTCACACCCAGCACTCGGGAGTGTTTGATAATCAGTGTCTCGTTTTTGCAGCTTTCCACCGAATTCCTGATGTCTCCGAACAAGGCGAGAATGGTGTTTTCCACCAAGTCCTTATCACACTCGTGGCTGGATGGCATCACTGAAGTAGACCAGCACATAAATCCAGCATTTCATAGCAAAAAGGTCCTTGAAGCTGTTAAACCCTTAAGAACAAGCTAATTAAACATTACAGAGTGCCTGAGCAAACAGTGCATTCATGTTTATTCTGAATTAGGGGGGTTTTTTTTGATTGGCAGCCGTGGAACATCGGGGAACAGGATCCTTTGTGCGGGTACTGCTCGGGAGGAACCACACAGTCCCCGAGGAGGAAAATTTGCATTTGGATTTTATCTGAGTCGGATGTGATGCCTCCCTCCCTATAGGAACCTTGCATCACAATGGTTCTTTCTTCCCCTGAGCTTTGGGGCTTTCTTCCCGAAGCAAGAAGGGAAGATCCTTGTCACATCCAGGCAGTTCTCCGTGGGTTTAGGCATGATTATGCCCTAAGGCATGTTGTCCAGGCCACTTTTAATTGTCTGAGCGGCTCCTGCCACTTCCCTTAGAGGACTTTTCCACAGTCTATTAGTCCACACTGTCAGGAAACGTTTCCTATTTATTATCTTACATTTTCCACTTCCTTATCTGCATCCCATCACTCCTAGAAATATCACTGAACCACCCTAAACAATTCTTTTCCCTCTCTGGTGTTTACAGCATCCAAATAGTTCCCTCTTAATCTGTAATTCCTGTCCTGGCTTCATCCATCTTTTGTCCCATCTCTTGACAATCTTCTCCCTCTTCACCTTCCCGCCATCTCCACTTTCAAAAATCTCCCTTTGTACCCCCTTTTTTACAGGGTCTGGGGACCCCTCACTGCTCTTTCTGTCAAACCCCAGCTCCTACACTCTTTTTCCTGCTGTTGATTTTATTGCTGGAAAAATGCAGCAGAAAGTGGGGATTTCCGTGTTTTTGGGGCGTTTCTTTGGTTTGTTTTTGTAACTGAGGGGCTGAAATCATTGCTGTGATATATATAGATAGATAGATAGATATAGATATAGATTAGATAGATATAAAGATAAAAATATAGATACACACACCTGGACTCACGGTATTATCAATTGTATCTTGCTCTTACATTTTATGATGTGATTTAAGTGGTTCTGTACCATCCCATAGGTGTCACATTGACTTTATTTGGTTTAATTTAGACTAGGGCTGGACTGGGCTGGCTCTTCCTCCGCAGAGTTCAGGACAGTTAAATTTAGGGAGTCTCTCTTGGCACGTGAGCAGTCCCACTTATCTCTGCCTCTTCCTCCTCGAATTTACAACTGGTTTCCTGACCAAAGCTGCTTCTTGGCCCGGGGGTAGCCGAAAAAACAATACAATTACGTATTGTTTTCATTTTATTGTAAACGTTTTCAATTGTTTTAGCTATCAAGCCTCGTCTGGAAGCTCGAGGCAAAAAAAAAGAAGAAAAAATATCCCTGCAGTTGAGAACTCCCTCTCCTGTCCACTGACCCAGGACGGTGCTGCTGGCTGGGGGCCAGGCTGGGAGCAGCCCTGCCAAGGTGCTATTGTGTGATCTAGGAAAAGACCCTTCAGCTCTTTGGATCATGCTCAGATTGTCTGAATTCCATAAAAGTTCCGAAATCTTCTTTGCCCTACTCGTGCCCTGCTTGCTGCCCTACTTGGAGCTGTTGGGAGCCCGCTCTGCTCGGAGTGCTGAGGGACAGGCGGTGCCAGGCTGGCTGAAAACGCCCTTTTAACCTGTCCCTGTGCTCTAAAGAGTCACCAAAACAGGGGCTGAACAGACTCAGTTTGTGCCTCTGACAAAGTGGCTGGGGTTTATTCATTTTTTGTGCTGCCAGCTGTTTTTATTAAAGGTATTGAGCCTCTGCGAGTGTGAATGACCTTTGTGCCACCCGGGACAGCAGGGACATCCTGCGTTGCTTTTTAATTCAAACCACTCCTCTCGTTCACCTGAGCCCTTTGTTTGTCCCTTTAGCCTCTTGTCACCCTTTCAGCCACGTCCTGCCTGACCATTCCCTGGTTTCGCAGTGCTGGATTCCCAGAGCCCGGGATGCCGAGTTCTCACTGCTCCGTTGTCCTCGGTTCTCAAATCCATCCCCAAAATCTGCTGTCACCTTCGCAGCCTTTGCCACGGAAATGGCAAAAGCTGGCTTTGCATGTGATTCATTTTTAGGTTTGGCTTGTGCCGGGCTCACCCTATTTTTAGCTGGCTTTGTGAAACTTGCTATTTTTAGCGCAAGAGACAAAACAACTTAAAAGCAATTGTTACCCAAGCCTGTCTTTCTAATTAATGAGATTGCTGAGCACCAACTGAGCATATAGACATGAGACTATTTATACATTCCTAAGCATTTACACATCCTCAGGAAGCCCCAGTCAGCCCCTTTGACAGACAAAATCGGTTCCAAAAGTTCACTCCGAGATTTGAGTGCCTCTACAAGTGGCCATTCATCGCTCTCCACTTTTAACCCGGGATTTTATTTTTCCTGGCGACGCACACCTTCATGCACGTATATCCCAGGCTAGGATGGGGATTGAGCCCTGAAAATCAGCTTTATTGTGGTGGTGAAGCCTTGCAAGCCAGCACATCTGATGAGAGCAGTGTTCACGATTTGCACGTGCACACATAAATCACATGCTCAATGAGGTCTTTGGAACACGTATAAACCACAGGGAAAAGCCCAAAGGGACTCGAGGATTCTGGATGTGCCCTATTAACATCTGCAAACGACTTCCTTCGTGTCAGAGAGCGAGGGGAAGGTTTTCAGCTGCGACCTGTGATGCTCTGCCGTGGATACGTGCCCTCAGAAATGTCCTGCACCAAAGACAGGAGCTTCAACAAAAAATGAGTATCCAGGGCTAAGGTGATTTCCTGCTGTGAGGGGGTTTTGCCTTGCTTTGTTTAATAAAATGAAATCCAGAATTTATTTTTTTCACGGTATTTTTCAAATTGAATTCAAACAAATCTCTTGCTGGCCTTGCTGGCCTTCTGCAGTCCTTTACGCCGAGCTTTTGAAGGCTGATCCCGTGGCTAAAAATATGACCAAAAAATCTAATAACAGGCCATTGGATATATTCTGGAACACAACAAAACATCTCCTGCAATGCCACCAGCAGGGAAAAGAGCCTGCATGGAGACAGATCGTGGACTCTGCAGCTTTTCTAGGAGACCTAAAGGTTTGTGCTGGTTTTTTGGGCAGCTGAGAGAAAGTGTCAAAGGCTTTTCTGCTTCCAGCCTTCAGCATCTCAGTGGAAGAGCCCGGAGGAGCCATGGCTGCCGTTTTCTGCAGCACCACAGGGCACAGCTGGGGCAGACAAGGGATATCCCCAACCCTCAGCTGGTGTTCTGCTGTGGGAGAAAGGAGAGCGGAGCAGTGTCACTTGTCACCCGCTGTGTGTGGCTTCTGCCACCCTCCTGTCCTGCCCTGGAGCTGGGGAGCAGCAGGAGAGAGCCCTGGGATGCTGGAGGAGGAGGAGGTGATGGCTGTGGTGTCCTCCTGCCAGCCAGGCTGAGCCTGACACGGAGCTTTGGGGGTGGGATTGGGGTCTCTGCGCCCCTGGGCAATGCCTGCTCCGTGTGTGCCACCAGAAACAGGGAGCAGAGAGCTCCTGGGACCGGGATGCCCTGGGAAGGATCAGCTGAACAAGCCCTGTGTGCCCAGGAACCTCAGTGTCCATCCAGGCACTGCTGCCTCGGGGAGATCAGGGATAAAGCAGAGCAGGATTCATCCTCGTGCCTGGGGAAGGGGCAGCTTGGGTTTGGACCTGATGGAGACACTGGAGGTGACTTAAACCCCTCACAGGGGTAACTCCATAATTCCTATGGCTCACTGCCTTTTCTCTGCGTGCCAGGTCTTACACTGCACTTATCATCCTCCTTTTTTAATCAGCTGCAAGTGCAGCTTTTCACCCCACAGTGTGTCCGAGTGCAGCGGCATCCCAGCTTTGCCAGCACGAAAATTGATTTGGAGCCCAGCCAGAAATCTGTGTGCAGTCCACACCTTCAGAACTGGAAAGGGAAGAAGTCACAGCATCTTTTTTTGTTATTATTATTATTATTATTTTAAAGCTGCTGATGGAGCTCTCAGGGGTTTTTTGTACCTGAATGGCCCTGAAGAAACCCCAGAGTGAGAATTGGTGCTGACGTCGATGTCCGCATGGTTATGGAAATTTAATGTTTGTGAAGGGTAAAAGCATGTGAGCAGAAATATAGAAAATTGGGGGAATTTAATCTCATCTAAAATGAGAGGAATGTCCTATCAGGCATCTATCTTCTGGAGCACCAGAGCATGGACTGTGGGAGATTTGTCTCCTCATGGCTGAGTCCTGCTCTGTGATAAAGCAAAAGGTTAAAAAGTGCTGGGGCTCATTCCATTCCCTGAAGAAAAATAATTTTCAGTAACACCTGGAGCTTGCTGTAACCCCACCCCAGAGCTGCTGGAGGGATGGATGGATGGAGGGATGGATGGATGGATGGATGGATGGAGGGATAGATATCCCTCCTCTCTGAATGGCACAGTAACAAAGCCTCACTCCCACGAGGTTTGCACTACTCCTGTTGGAAACTGCAGACGTTTTGCCTCTCTTTTCCCCCAAAACAGCACCAGAGGGTCCCTGAGCTCTCAAAAGAACCAGACAAGAAACCTGAGGTGGATCAGTGCAGCTGTAAATGGATCTGGGTGAGCCAGAGGATGAGGGGCTGGACAGAGGTTTGGGGGTGATGGTTTGATCCCTGGGCAGGTGGCTGCACCAGTGTGCCTCAGTTTCCCTCTCCTACCACAGGGATAACCACCCTTCCTTCCTTAGAAAGCCCTCTAAGGACTGGTAAGCCTGATTTTAAGCCACAGGTGCTCTGCTGTTAGGACAAGGCGGGCAGCAATTGAAAAGACTGGCCATCAGTCACTTGAGTGTTTCAGCGTGGCGAGTTATGAAGCGCCCAGGTGGAGGTGGGTTAAATGAACTGATCAGTGCAGATCACCCGGGCTGGTTCTGAGAAGTGGCAAGACAGGGAGGAAATGCTTATTTAAAAAAAAAAAAAAAAGAAGATAAGAAGGAATACAACGAGAAGGAATTTCAGCTGATTCTCGAAAGCGGAGTTGCTCGAAATGCGTAGCTTTTAACTGGACAAAATGCATCCTGTGGGGCTTCTGCCTGAGGAAAAGTTTGGAGAAGAAGGTGGAGAGAGCAAGTTTCTCGTGTGTTAATGACTGTGTGATTTGGTCCACGCTCAGGGAAAAACGTGGAAATAATCAGGGTGGGGTGGGGGGCAAAAAGTGCCCTCAAAATACCATAAATGCATTCCCTGTACTGCTTCCTTCTGACAAAGAGGTAAACCCTAATTATTGGCACCAGTCTAATAAAGCCACGGAGGTTTTCTAGAGAGCCTTTCCGGTTTCCCCAGTAAACCCCCGGCGGGGCAGCAAATTTAGGGAAGTGTGAACAGCCAGGGATCCATAGCGGGCAAACACGAGCCGCAGACTTCGGAAAAGCGAAGGCTCTTGGTGCTCCTGCCCCTCGTGGGGGCACGGAGAACACCCCCGAGCCGGGGGCTGAAGGGCAGGGAAGGGACTGCAAGGGCCAGGTGAGAACCTGGAGAAGCCAAGCTGCCGAGGCACGGAGAATCAATTGAGAGCAGAGGAATAAAGGCAGGGAAAGCCCGCAGCGCTCCGGGCGCTTTGTGAGCACCTCTGAACTTTGATCTGCTTTAAAACCATCTCCCTTCAACAGATCTCAGGGCAGCACTTCCCCCCGATAATGCTGGATCCCTCTTTCCCTCGCTGCACTCTGCTCTATTTTAGTGCAAACAATGGACCTCTCGTTACTTCTGAGAGCTGCAGTGTTTAATTTCGAGGCTCTGCGCTGGTATTTGCACAGGAAAGGGGATTTATTCAGTGCTGCAGCGCTGCTCATTGAACAGAAGCAGGGAAAAAAAAAAAAAAACAACAAACCTTCTGCATTTTTCAATCCCAATTATAGATCGCTATTTAATTGAGCCATCCTAAGTGCACAGTGTACTTATAGTGCCCAGGGAGCAAAAATAGATGGGGCTGCTGGGCTGATGCAGCAAAGACATATTGTTCTCTCTCCCTCAGCAGAATTTCGTCTTGGATCATACACAGCAAAGCGAGAGGAGAAGAAAATTCAAACAAGCCATTTCCTTCAAGTTTAAAGGAGTTTTAAAGAAAAAGAAATTGTGTTTTGGTATTTTAAATGCCACGTACACAATAAAATACAGAGATCAAGTCAAAGCTCATTGATTTTTCTTGGAGGAGGAAGGCAGATAGAATCTCTAAAGGTGAAAAGAAACCCCCAAAGCACTCATTCATTCACGAGAAGAGCCTATCCCTGATATTTTACCACAAATAATAAAAGGCAGAGAAATAAATAAATCATCCTTCATTTACCATAGAGGAGAATCAGAGAGCCTGCACTGTGTGTCCTGATAGCCTGAAACAAATCAGAAATGAGAGTAACCTTAACCCGGGGTTAGAAAGAGCAGGGAAGGACTTACCTACTGCCTCTGTCTTGAGAATGTGCAGGGAGAAGAGAGCAAGGAGCAGCAATTCCATTCTCTATTTTAAATAGGCTCAGTGTTGAAACCAGAATTGATTGGACTCCTCAGGACGTGATCATATTTCTGCTCTCAGTTTTATACTGGAGTAAGTAGTCCAGGACAGACCTGAAAGCCATAGCAGGAAGGTGAACTCCTCCCCTTTGTAATTTCTCCAGATTTGCCCTGCTCCTGATTTGCCTAAATTTACTCCTTCTCCAAAGTGAATGGCAAAAGGAGTGTGAGGCTTTCTGGCACTGAGCAAGGAGCCCTCAGTGAACAGCTGAGGCTTTGCAACCTGCACAGGTTTAGCAGCCTAGGAGTAAAATGTGACATTTTTATTTACTGGGAGTTTTTCTCCTGGCAGCCTCACGACATTCAATTAATGTGTGTGTTAATGTTTCCTTTAAAAAAAAACAACCCAGTGAAACAACTAAAACCCCAACTCCCCCTCACTTCTGCCCCACAGTTCTCCAAACAGGATTGGAGTTGATTTGTGGGACTGGAAAATGGGAATTCCATGTGCAGCAACAGGAAATGTTTATTAGGTGACATACAACACCTTACGTACGTAATTAAGTCGTGATACATTTTTCAAAATAATCCTTTTTCTTAGCTTTCTGCTTCTGCTACTGTAGTATGATATTTTTATATAAACATATATATAGAGAGAGATTTTTTTTTGTCCCCTTTGTTTTCCTATCTAAATTTTTAAATTTCACATTCAGGATTAAACACGATCCAGGGGCAGCTCAGACTTTATGTTCAACAAAGCGACACAGCTTTATTACAGACACAGGATCCTCTCTGGGACCCTTGGGGGTGGATTTTGACGCAGCTGAGGAAAACAAACGAGGGAGCGAAACAACTTCTCCCCCAAATGTCCTTGGGGTACAGCCCCAAAGCTGGGTCGGGAGGAAGGGGAGCAGGATGCCCACGAGGGATGCACGGAGCGACGTGAGGTTATCCCAGCTGATGTGAGCATGCAGAGTCATCCAGCAGAGGCTGAATTCAATAAAAGGGAGCCAAGCAAACTCTCCCTGCCCTGCCCGGGCCCTGCTGCCCTCGCAGAGGGGTCGCAGGGGCTCAGGACCCGCCGTGACAGCCGCACAGCTGACTCACAGCAGCTCCTCTATTCATAAAAACGGGGCTATAAATAACACCCCAACAATGAAGAGCTGCCGGGGAGTGTTTTTCCATCCTGCGCTCGGCAGCTCCGGGCTGCACAGACGCTGATTTGCCTCGCACATGGTGATGAGGTAAATAATTACTGCGGGGGGTGGGGAGAACAATGAGGGAATTCGTGGCATTTTGTCCCTTCCGAGCGCGGAGGTCTCTGCGGAGCCAGGTGAATGCTGAGCACGTAGAGCAGCGGGGCGGTGCCAGGTGCTGGCAGGCTCCAAGGGCATCCAAGAGACAATTCCCTCCCGGGCTGTGCTCCTTCCTTGGGATGCTCCTCGCTGGGGAGCTGAACCAACACCTTTCCTTTTTTTCCCCCCTGCTCTATTTCTCTGTAGTTCTCCGGAACCCTCTGCTCAGGACTGGAAAGCCGAGGGTTCGAAATTTCGGTCTCGAGAATCAGGGTTCTTGATTTGTTTCTTTTTCGGTTTTCTTTTTCTTTTTGTTTCTAGTCCTCCCAGCCTGCTATTATTGAAGTGGTAATAAACTGCACTGCCATCATGTTAATTAAACCTTTATTTGTGCTCGAAAGTGAAGGCACACTCAGGGAAAGACATTCCCGTTCCTCATACAGCCTGTAATCTAAATCAGCAGGGCTGGCATCATTTGACCTCCTTTGTTTTTTTGGTTTTTAATTTTTTTTCCAAAGAAACTCCCCTGACAGGTGCTTGGTTATCAGTTCTCGATGGCATCGTTGCACTTCAGGATGGTTCTGATTCCTTTCAAAAGCAAAACTGTCCTGAGGTGCGACGATGCCATCAGGAACTGGGTGCATTTTGCATAAAGACTTTTGGCCATTGCACCTGAAGACACGAGAGCATCTTGGTCAGAGGAGATGACACAAAGTTAAGCAGAGGATGACAGCAAGTCATTGAATCCCAGGCTGGTTTTTCCTGGCAGCTACAGGGTAGGGAAGGACAGGTGGGAATATCAAACCCAGTGAAAACTGCACTTATTTTGTGGCCTTGAAGGGCCACAGCAGCAGAGGCTGAGAGGGTGAGATTGGCTTGAGTCCAAGCCCTGGTCAGAGATGAGCTGAGCCAGGAGGGTCCCTGCAGTGGGACAGGAAGCACTTCCAAGGGATTTCAAACACAGATGGGTTTCGTGATTAGTGAGTGGGTGATTGGGAATCCCACCCTGCAGAGTGAGGAAACACAGAGTGCTCTTCATTTAGCTGTGTGTTGTCATTTTATTCACTAGAGTTCCCACGCCACTGAGCAGGAAATCTGGAATTTCAGAGCTCTGGGTGAAGCAGAAGCGTTAAAGCCTCATCTTCCATGTGCAAACGTGGGCTGGCTCTGATTCTCCCCAAGTCTGCTCTACTGGGAATGTTGTTCCAGCACAAGGTCATTCCATGGAACAGCCAGGAGCAGGGATAAGATTTATTCTGCCTTCTCCACACCCAAGCCATCAGTGGAGAGGCTTTGTTTGCCACACACCTGGTGTCAGGTGTTTATTATCCGTGTTTCCCCAGCTTCTCCAAAGGGATCACTCCAAACCCGGGAGGCAAAAATTCCTCCAGGAGAGCGGCTGGGGTGG
>VZRR01011459.1:162448-194219 GCA_013398015.1 Oreocharis arfaki
GGGAGGAGCAGAGCTCTCTGTTTTCCAAACAACTCCGAAAAATCTTGGAAGGAGATCATACATCCCATTTGTGTCTTCCTCTCCAGAAAGGAAGGCTTTAATCTGCATAAATTGAAGCATAAATTGGATAAATAGGCTCCTTATTTGTATTACTCCCTTTCCTGACCGTTTCTTCCTTGCAGGCCTCGTGATGCCCACTGAGGGGCTGGGCAGGGGGATCCTCTGATCCCACGGCTTTGCTGAAGGTCATGGCAGTGACACTCGGATTCATGGAACGACCCTGCTGAGCTGCTCACGCTGCCTGGCGTGTTTTGGCCCAGGTTTGGTGTTTGCAGCGCGGTGACAGCGCGGAGCTGAGTGCAGGGACAGCCGGGAGAAAGCAGCACCATCACATTTCCTGGCGTCAGGAGCTGAGGGTGAGTTTAGGGAGGACGTGACAGGGAAGAAAGCAGGGCAGAGAAATCCCTCATCCTTTGGGAACCTGGATTTTCCTGCAGCTCAACCCTTCCCCTCCCCGTGCTGTGGGATTCCTATTTCCACCCCAAGGATGCAGCTTTTCTCCCGGGGTTTCAGGCACAATTGCAGTCTCCCAGTGAGCACAAAGGACCTGGGGTTGCTGTGCCTCAGCCCAAAGGTTCCTGTGCAGAGCTGGGGCTCAGCTCCTGGGTGAATTCCCAGTTTTGGAATCAGCTCTGGCACGTCCCAGCTGGGGCTTCTTGTTCTGAGCCCTCGTGGTTCCCACTGGAGGCTGAGAGCTGCAGCTGGGGGCGATGCTGAGGCCGCCAGCTCAGGTGGGCGAACTTGGATTTTCCACTGCAGCCACTTGAACCATCACTAAAAATTCAGCCTGAAGCCTCTCGTGCCTCCTTCTCAGTCTCTTCACCACGGTCAGTGGTTATTGTCTTCTCCACAGGCACAGTCAACAGATAATTCTACAAAATGAGGCCATTTCTCACACATTCGTCAAAACAATTTGGGCGTTCAGATAAAGAAATGTGAAAACAATCACAGAACTAAAAGGAAAAACAATCACAGAGCGTAAAAAAAAAAAAAAAGAATGTTGCAGGAGGTGAAATCAAGATAAATATAAATCAAAGGCTGCCCCACAGCAAGGTACAGTCAGTGTTTGAGGTGTCAGCCTGAGATCCTGGAGATTAGATTGAGTTCCCTGGAATTCTGTGTCACCTTAAACAAACAATGGGATTGTTCTTTCCCCATTTATAGGATGCAGATAACAACTTCCCCACAAGTGTATATGGGGAATGCTGCACAGTTCCTGGAATACGGGACAAGAAAAATGCCCTTGAATTCAGGTTTTTCCGTGAAGAGGTCGGGCTTTAAATTTAAAGTATTTTTCATCTGGTTTTGGGAGCTCCAGCTGCATCACAGAGGGTTGGAATATACAGATCTGGAGTTTCTGTATATTAAATCCCACTAAAAAAGCAGCTTCCACACTACTGTCTCCCTTAATCCAGCAACATTATGCTAATTTGTATGCAATTCTATTAGGGAAATCAGATTACGAATCTTTTGTGGAGAGCTATTTACACCACTTGATATTGCTTTAATTACATCCTGATCTCACATCGTTTAGTGCTCTGTGCTCGAGCACCAAATTTTCAACTCAGAGCAACTTCAAGCAGCATTTTCGGGAATATCTCGAGCACCTTGGAGCCCAGATTCACAGATAAGTTATTTTTTAGCCACCAGGGCATTTTCAGAGCCGGTTTGCTCTGTGGATTCTCTGTTCATCACAGGTGTCCTGTGCCCCCCTGGGCTGTGCTGCCACTTCTGCCGAGAGGGAGAGGATTTGCTGGGCTGGCACCGAGAGGTGACAGAAATAGTGGGGCCCTTGTTCAGCAGCAACCTCACACCAGAGGTGTGGCTGCCAGGGCTGCACCAGCTGGGCTTACAGAGGCTGGTTTATCTGGGACACCGGGGGAGGAATGTTTTATGGGGTGTCCACACAGGCATTTGGGTGTGGTCATTCCCTTGTGGCCATCTGAGATCCTTACTGCTCACTCAGACTTGCACAAAGTCTCATACTCATACTTTAAAAGTGTATTAATTAATTAATTATAAAGTATTCCTAGCAGACAAAACCTCTGCATAATAATTGCACATTAAACTGAATATACCTTCATACGCTTCAATAGGAAAAAAAAAGCCCTAGGATTCCCCTCTACGAGCTCAAAATTATAGGCTAAATTTCTTACATTTTGAATTTGGCAGAGCTATCAGAGTTCACAGATTCCCCAGTTGCTGCTGCAACGATCAGGGCTGAATGTGGGAGCTCAGCTGAGCTGCTTGGCAAGGTCGTGGCAGAAAATTGTGACCGATGAAGACGAATCCCTTCGTCAGGGTAACAATAAAATATGAATTAAATCGGAATAAATAACGTGGCTTTTCCTGGATAATTGCCCAGCTCACCTGGACTGCACAGCTCTTTGAAATCTCCCTTCTCCCACTGTACCCTGTATTTTATTCCAGCAGCGCCCTCTCCTGAGGGCATGGAATGTGCGTCCCGAGAGCTTTTTTTTCCCCCTTAAGTGTCAAATATTTTCAGTCTAGTTCTCAAAAATCATTTGCATTTAAAAAGGTGGAGGAAGAAAAGATACAATGGTGTCGACGCTGGTTTATTAATGAACAAACCACATTAAACAAACACAAAACATCCTGTGGCAAAGGCACGGGTTGTGATCTCTGTGGGGTTTCAGCTGCGTTCTCAGGCAAGAATTAAGTGGGGAAAGGGCATTTTCTGGGCTGTTGGGGTCCGGGTTGGTGACACAGCAGGGATGTTTTATTTCAGCTCCCTCAGCCACGCACTCCCCCCTCCAAACCCACAAGGTTCTGCTCTCCCTTTCCCGACTCTCCCATCCTTTATGATCTAATTGATTTGTGAGTTAAAGCCGAATTCACTTCCCTCCATTTCAGAATATCCCTGAAGAATTTCAAGCTGCAGGCGCGGCCACTCCTCTCCCCGAGCCCTCCCTTTGCTCTTGTCCAAGGCTGCTTTCAGCAGCTCATCCGTGTGGCAAATGTGTTCTGCAGTTTGGGCTATCCTAGCAACTCAGCAGTGATCGGCAGAGCCCCGAGCTGGCAACCCAAATACTTAAAAACACCCCTGGTTAAAGTTTAATCCCTGTCACCACGATGATGTGGCAGCAAGAGCTGAGTGTCAGGAGCGGCTCTGGGACCGAGGTGGGAGCTCTTATGGAGCACGGGATGAGCGAAGGCGACCTCGTCAGGGGCTGAAAGGAGGATTTTCCACCATGAACGGGTTCCCCAACTGCTCTGCCAACTACACCAGGATTTGGAACCATTACCTGGTGCTCGCCCTGGGCATCCCCCAGCTGACCATCAACGTCGCCTCCATCGTCTTCAACTGCACCGTCATCTTCACCCGCCTGGCCACCAGGGACCTGCACAAGCCCATCTCCATCCTCTTCTGCAACCTGGCTGTCTCTGACCTCTTCACCAGCTTCTCTGGCTTTTGGATTTCCATGCTGTTCATCACCAACCCCGACATCACCATCTTTGGCTCCAAGGACATGCTGGCTCCCTACGCCCTGTACACAACGTCCATTCTCTCCACCGTCTACAACCTGGTGAGCATCGGCATCGAGCGCTACCTGGCCGTGGCCGAGAGCATGAGGACGAGGTTCAGGGTGGCCAGGAACCACTCCATCGCCGTGGTCTTCATCAACTGGGTCCTGGCTTTCTTCCTGGGCTGCCTGCCGCTGATGGGCTGGAACTGCCTGAACGCAGAGAGGAGCATCTCGGTGCTCTACAGCCCCTTCTGCGTGGACTACCTCATCTTCATCGCCATCCCCAACGTCGTGGTGGCCTTCATCGTCCCTCTGTTCACCTACCTGCGGATTATCATCATCCTGAGGAAGAGGAAGCTGAGGATGCAGGCGTGTGGCCAAGCCATGGGCACCTACAGGTCGGCAGAGACGCAGGTGGCCAGGACCAGCATCTCCATCTGGCTGCTGGCGCTGGTGTCCTACGCCCCCTTCTTCGCCGGGGTCATCTTCGACGCCGCCAACCAGCGGTGCCACATCGACCTCTACCCCGGGGTGTACATCTTCAGGAACTGCACGGCCATGCTGATCACCATCACCTGCCTGGGCAACCCCCTGCTCTACACGCTCAGGCTCCGGACGCTGGGGGCCAAGCTCAAGGCGCTGCGGTGCCTCTCCGCCGAGCGCGTCCGAGCCTGCACCATCCAGGGCGTCTAACTGGGAACGGCCCTGCTCCAGCACCGGCCAGAAAACGGGATCCAGACCCCGGCAGCGGGGTCAGAGGGATTCAGAAAGCGCGTGGACGTGGCCCTTGAGGACGTGGTTTGGCGGTGAATGTGGCGGGGGGTTGGACTCGGTGATCTCCGAGGTCTTTTCCAGCCTTGGCAGCTCCACGGTTCCCTCGCTGGCGTGCAGAAACCAGCCCGGGCAGCTGTGGGACGGGGGGGTGAAGCCTGGTGGATCCTCCCAGCAAAGCCCCTGCTGTCCCTGTCCCTCTCCCAGCGCCGGGCACCCCGCTCTGTTTAACGGGAACAGGGGAGCTGTTTTCCCTGCAGTTAAAAATAACTCCATTAACGGTGTTTACTCTGTGCTGGGAACAGGCTGGGGCCGTGCTCACGTCCCTCTCGTGCGGGTTGTGGCTCTGAAGAGGGTGAAACAGCTGGAAAATTCCCAGTAATTTTGGGGGGGGAAAATGGCGTTTTGCTTTCTCGTTCAGTCAGTCAAATCGGGACTCTCTGACTGCTTAGGATGAGTCTTTACTAACAGGGGCACTCAGCACTGTTTCCCTGCTGTAATTTTAATTGCTGGATGAGGCGTTTTTGTGAGGTATTTTGGCTGCATTTTCCTATTTCTGCTTAGAGGGGCACACTCGAGTCCGTGGTGTGTGAAATTTGTACTGTTCTGGGTGAAAACCTTGGCTGGGTTCTTCAGGACCAGAACTGCAGCCAAGCTGGCTGTACAGAAAGAAATAAAAATGTCAAGAGCAGCTGTTTTGTTAAAGAAAAAGGTCTTAACTCCTCCCTCTTAAAAAAGAAAAAGAGCTGTTTACTGAATATTTATTTAGTAGATATTATTCTCTCAGATCCCAGTGGAGATGGATGCTTATTCTTAGTTACAGTGGGGCATTTCCTAGAAGAATCTAATGTTTAAATTTCTTTGGAAGCCTGGATCGGACAGATTTTGTGCCATCAGCTCATGTTTCTGGTTCTGCTCTGCTCAGCTGCCGCTCTGTGGTATTTCATCAACCTACAGCAATAAAATTCCAGGAAAATCCGTACAGTGATGGTGTTCTCACATTCATCACGCACAATCCAACCCACATCAGCCCTTGGAGCTTTCAGGGACTTCTTTCCAGTCTCTCTGCTTTCTTGTTGTTTCCTCATCCCTTTAACTCTCTGTATCTATGTATTTATCTGTCACCTATCTCTCCACACCTACATCTATTTATGTATTTTATACATGCCTATATCTATTCCTCTCTCTATATCGATCTCCATATACAGCTCTCTCTCCACTCCCTCCTTCTTTCTCCATCTATAGAGCTCTCTCTCTATACCGCTATCCGTATTTCTCTCTATATTTATCAATTTACAGATAAATCTCTAAATATCTCCGTATAACGCCCTGGGCCGGCTAGGGCTGCGCTCGGCGATGGATTAAGCACGCCTGGCTGGTGGCGCCCGGCGGTGGATTAGCATCCCTGGCCGGAAGCGGAAGCGCCGGGTGCGGCCATGCGGGCGCCGGGGCCGTGCGCGGAGTGCGGGGCCCGGGGCGCGGCCCGGTACCGCTGTCCGCGCTGCGGCACCGCTTAGTGAGCGAGGGACGGGGCGGGGAGGGATGTGGGACACTGCTCGGTACCGCTGTCCGCGCTGCGGCACCGCCTAGTGAGCGAGGGAGGGACGGGGACACGGGCCGGTACCGCTGTCCGCGCAGTGAGCGGGGGAAGGAGGGTGTCGGGGGAGGCGGGCCCCGGNGGCGGGCCGGGCCGTCCCCCGCCGTTCGCGGCCCCTCTCACGCCGTTCTCCCCGCAGCTGCTCCGTGCCGTGCTGCCGGACCCACCGCGGTGAGTGCGGGCCGGGGGGGCCGGGAGGGGCCGGGGCTGGCCCGGGGCTAACGCGGGTCTGTCCGCAGAGCGCTGCGCGCCGGATTCCCCGCGGCAGCGGGAGCGGGAGGCGGCCGGAGCATCGCCCAGGGCGGCCCCACCGGGCCCCGCGCACAGCCCCTGGTCCGTGGAGGACATCCTGAGTGAGGAGGACGAGCAGGACCGCGTCCCGCTGCAGAAGCTCAAGCTCCTGGGTAATTTGGGGAATTGGGGCCGGCGGGGCTTCCGCAGAGCGAGCGGGAATAAAATCCCTGGAGTTCTGCATGGAGCTGCAGCTTATCGCAGGCATAAAAGAGTTAAAAGTTAGATATCTGTCCCTTGGAAAGTTTATTTGCACAATAACGGCGGTCTCGGGCACGTTTGTAACTCTGGTTTTTTCCTTCGTTAAAGGAGAATCGGAAGAACTGAGGGATTTGCTGCTGAACCCCCACCTCCGGCAGCTGCTGCTCACCATCGACCAGGCGCAGGACAAAAGCTCCCTCATGAGGAAGTTCATGCAGGAGCCCCTGTTCGTGGAGTTTGCAGACTGCTGCCTGGGAATTGTGGAGCCTCCCGAGAAGGAGAACATTCTCCCCGAGTGAGCTGCTGTGGGAATGGTTTCTTTTTTTTTCTCCTTGACATTTATGGTTTTTTTGAGATTTGCCAGCAGCCAGAGCTGCTCCCTGGTGTGTCTCGGTCACTTTGCCCGTGGATGTCAGTGCTCTGGTTTCAGTTCAGAGCTGACAAACTGCTACAGGGTTGTGTTGGGACTGAGTTTTAGATCCTGGGGGTTGAACTTGATACTCTGTGGAATTCTTTCTGTCAGCACAGAAATGCTGGCAGCCACGGGAAATGTTGTTGCACGATGACAATATTAAATATATCTGCTTTTATTTTAATCCACGAGTACTCTGCAATGTTTTTGTTCACTAAAGGCTGTTGGGAAGGGTCAGACACCTCGCCAAGGGATCGAGCAGTTTATTTTAAACGACATACACAGAGCAGCTGAACATTTTCAAGATCCATGAGCAACAAAAGGACGGTACAGAGCACCTCTGGTGAGCCCCTGGGCAGGGTGGTGCTGTTTGGGGAGCTCTGGAGACACCTGGCAGCTGTGAGAGCTGGTAGATTTTGGCTCTGTAGATAAAAGCAAGAGCCCAGCCTTGCCTTTCCCTGAGACATCTGCCCTTAGTGTCGCAGTGGCTGCTCCTCACTCCCCTGGGCACAGAGAACACTCGTGGTCAGTCAGGACGGTTGCACCTCTGAGAATCCAGCAGCACTCAGGAATATTTGCATTATTTGCTCTCTCATGACCAGCCTCTTGCTCGTCCAGGCAGTGCCAGCAGCGTTCAGTTCAAGTATTTATTGCCTCAAGCACCTGATCTGTTTTGAAGTGATTTGTTCCCGTAGTGTTGATATTTGCTGTGAGCTGTGCACGTGCGGGGGAGGAGGAGCTGCCCCCCACACTCCAAATTTCATGTCGATTATGTGTATCAGCACGTGTGTTACATTCCATCGTGTTGTACGCACAGGGCAGCGCCGTGAAAGCGCCTTCTACCCAGCAGAAATGGACGTTGAGTGATTGGAAAGCAGCAGCTTGCAGGGAGCCCTCCCTGGAGGCCAAGGCCAGGGCAGCAGGGCGGGCAGAGCCTATGTGGGCAGCAGTTCCTTTCTGTCCAGCAGGATCTGGTTGAATCCCGTGATGGAAAACGCTTCCGTGTGGGGGCTCACGTTGGCAAAATGCAGGGGGGACCTCCTGCAGTGGAACTTGACAGAGCCCTGCAAGGACAGGAGGGGGAAGAGTTCAGCCAGATGTGCAGCTCGTTTTGTTATTCACACTTGGTGCCTGAGGATATGAACAGCTGGTGGCTGAGGACAGAGGAGTCACTACAAATGGATTTAAGAGAAATGGTCACTACAAAAAACACCAGTAGTGTAAATTGAACTGAGATCAGCTCAGGCTCTGGAGATTGGGGTGTTCAGCACTGAACCTGGCACGGTTTGGAGCAGCTGTGGCCAGTTCTTGCACACAGAATTTGATGCACACGCAGAAATGTTCCCCCACCAGACCCGAAGGTGATTGCTAACCAGTGAGGGAAGCCAGTGCCCGTGGCTTGGTGGGAAATGCTATCCCAGACCATTCCGAGCTCGGGGCAGCTCCCCTGTGCTGCAGACAGGCCTGAGGGGCCCTTACCTGTGGGAGGGCCCTGATGGAGGCAATGCCACAGCCCAGGGCGGGGCTGTTCCCCCTGGAGCCGCCCTCCTGGAGCCCCCTGAGGCAGCTCAGCAGCCCCAGCGCCCTGCGGGGCCCCATGACACTGACAGGGGCAGCAGCCAGGACAAGGCCCAGTGGCCAGAACTGGACAACTGCCTGCAGAGGCCACGTTGTGTCCAAAGAACAGAGAGGTTTGGCCAAGGCAGCTCCGGGAGCTGGGAACTCCTTTCCTTCCCCCTCGTCCAGTTCTGCTGCTGCGAACGTGGCCGCTTTTGCCTAAAAGAGACACAGAACAACAACATTCTCCAATGTGTCAGACACAACTTAGGACAAGGCTGAGAGTCTAAAAAAGAGGGAGTCTGGAAGGACAGCACACCCCTTGGGCCATTCCCGTGCAGGTAAGGAATGAGTTTGTTCTGCAGGATAAACCAGAAGCAGCTGTACAGGACTGGCATCTGCTCTTCAGCTGCAGAAGAGTTTTCTGGAGCACTGGGCGTGTAGTTCTGGCAGTTACTACTCTTCCTCAGACACTGAAAAGCCTCAGTGGCTCCATTCCAGTGCTGTCCTGTACCCCCATACTCACTTTCCATCTCCTCCAGCTGTGTTTGATGACGCTGGCAGCCCTGCGCATCCTCCGGAAGCGATTCTTGGCTAACCAGGAACGAACAGCTGAGGATTCAATGGAGACAAATCTGAGTGCAGAGAATCTCAGCAGCTCTTGCACACAGTGTGAGAGATGGCACTTAACCACCCGTGCCACTGTAACCCCCCAGTGTGGCTGGAAATGTGCCTGGCTCTGTTGTTTCAGCCCCACCCTTAGCAAGTCACCTGCTTGGATGAGAGTTGCAGAGCGTTTCTCTTTTGCTGCTTTCTTCCCTTTAAATCTTCTCCAACAGCACTGAATGCAAAATGCCTTCTCATTTAACACCTCTGCTCTCCTGGCTTCCAGGAGCTCCAGCTGCAGTGGGGACAGGAGCCTGGAGTTAGTACTCAGGGATGGAATTGTGCTCACAACTCTTCCTCTTTTACAGCCTCTGGGTGTTTGTCAGGGCACCACAGCCTCATTCCAGTGTCCTGTGAGTGCTGGATTAGGCTTGGGAAGTGACAGCACTTCTTTAGTGCTTTTTAGGTAACATGGAAATGAAAATGGAAGTACGTGGGGAGGCAAAAGTGGAGCCTCCCAAAGTCACAGCAGCAGCAGGTTAATGACCAGCTCCACTGAAGGGGCTGCTTCTATGGCTGCACCCTGCAAGCTTGGCAGAAGTGCCTTTGTCTCCTTCATCTCTTTCCCAAGGAAGCTGTGTAGGCCTGTTGGAGCAGCCAAATCTGTCACGTGGAGCTAAGGAAAGCTGTCATCTTTACTGGAATTCTGACAATTCTAGACCCAAGTGCAGCTCCTTGTCCGCTGGCAACACGGAGGCCATTAAACAAAGTGCTTTGGAGGCCTGGAGTCTGATGGGTGCTTGATTGAGTTTAATAATTCGATGGAAAATGCCAAATTCTGGTCACACTGGCTTGGCAGGAGTTTTGCCTCCACCATCTGTGCCAGAATGCCCCTGAGGCAGGTGCACTCCGGAGCCACCAGCCAAGGAACAGCACTTACCACGGAATTGGCCAGGAACACTTTGGTTTTGCCACAGTAGACTGAGGGGATTTCTGCTCCATTCCCCGTTCCCTGAGCAGGGGTTTGTCCCACAGCATCCTCAAGGATCTCCAGGACAGCAGCACGTGGTGCTTTGTCATCGTCCATCGCCGGAGTCTCGCCTGGAAACGAAGCGTTGGGGAGGAGGCATCACAAAACTTGGAAATCAGGACCAGGGAACTGTGTTTGCACTGAGATTTCTCAGCCATTTAGAGGGGAAACACCTGCAGCAGGAGGGGAGGACGAGATGGCTGAGAGCACTTGGCCTTGCTGTGTTTAAGGCTAAAATGTGACAGCACAGATTCCACCAGGTGCCAGCAACCAGAAAACCAGTGTGGGGTGTTTGAACTGGGCTCTAGTTGGGTGCTGCCTTCTCATCTATTATAACCTCAGTTATCCACAGGTAAAAATGTCAGTTGGGGTAGATTTAGACTGAAACAGGGCTCAGGTGTTGTCCCACTGTTAAAGCATCCTACATGGAAACAGGAGAAAGCAGCAGCAATGCAATTAAGAAGAGACTGAGCAGCTCAGGCCTAAGAAAATCACATTAAATACTCAAAGCTCAGGGCTGTGAACAAAAAGCAAGGAATTGTAGCCCTGATGTACTGAAAAGTGCAGGAAGGGGAAACAAATTCTACACAATTGTGCAGCTGTCACAGGGCAGTGGGAGCAGCTATGGGGTCCTGTGCTGAGCAGGAATTTATGGCAGCAATTACAGGTTATTAAAGCCATTTCTGGGACACAGTGCACGATTTTTTACATTACAAACAGGTCAGCCAGATGAATCTCTTTGGAAATAGAGGCAGACTTAATTCAGACCTGGAACAAGGGATTGTTCCAGGCAGTGCTGCAGGAGTTCCTGCATGCACAGTGCTGGATGGGTTTTGCATCATTCCATCCTGGATACTGTTTGCTTTTCTGCTATAAATATTTCTAAGGAGATGAGAGCATTTTAAGGTCCTGAAAACAAATAGAAGCAATTCTTGCTTACAGGAAGACATCTGGTGGCTCTGATGGTGTTCATGGGGTTGGGCTGATAAGGGAACCCAAAGCTTATCCCTGTGTTTGGGCAATTGTTTTGCTTTGTTTGCAGCTTATTACCCCCTCAAGATAAAAAGGACTAAAAACCTATCAGAGAGAGGCTTTGCAGTTAATGGATTTGTAACTGAGGGGGAAAGATCCAGTGTGTAAGTAATTTTCCAGCCTGCACTTCCTTACTTCACCTCATTTCCACACGGTGAACAGATTTCCACCAATTTTACTCATCTGAACGGGGCTGGTCCTGCTTCCCACAGCTGCTGCTTATTGAACAGACCCCCTGGGTGGAGAGGGGATTAATTTTGGGGAGAGAAAGGGGCTGCAATAACCTTCAATATTAAAAGTAAGCACCCGATGAGCTCCTCCTTTCAGGAGTTCATAGCAAAGGCATTACCTGTAAGGCTGGATTGTGTTTGTTAAAGCCCATCCTCACTCTTGCTTAGGAAAAGAGAAGTTTGCAAAAGGTGGAAGAAGCAGCAGAGTCCAGGTAAGCTGGAAGGTCAGTGATTCAGCAAGGAAACAAAAGGGGGAGGGGGGAAGAAAGGAAGGAAAAGGAAGATAAGGCAAAAGGTAAGTGGATTTCAAGTTTACTAAAGAATCAACTCTAAATCAAATTATGTTGGGTGAGGGGAACCCCAAACACCACTGTAACTGTTCTTCCCAGGAGGAACACAGGAAATCAGCAGTGAGGGGAAAGATTTTAAGTGTTAGGTAAATTAGAAACTCAGGCTGGTGATAGGTTAAAGAAGTATTTTGAGAATAATGGTGAATACAGTAATTATTTGATCTGTGTGATACCAAATGGGTGCAGTGACAATTTTACTGGGATTGCCTGAAGAAACTCACCTTTTTTCTCAGCAGAATGAGAGTTGCTTTTATCACACACTCTTTTTTTACTGGAGCCCCAGGATTTTCTCAGTATTTTGTAGCGCTCAGTGAAACCTTGGAAAGGGATCCTGACAGAAAAACGTGCAGTGAATTCCAGGCAAGAGTCAGTACTGTATGGGGAATAACTGATCCTTTTTTGCTGTATGGGGAATAACTGATCCTTTTTTGCTGTATGGGGAATAACTGATCCTTTTTTGCTGTATGGGAAATAACTGATCCTTTTTTGCTGTATGGGAAATAACTGATCCTTTTTTACTCTAGGGGAAATAACTGACCCTTTGAAGGGGGAAATTCCAGATGGCTCTGTGGATCCACTGCAAGGGATGCAAACAGACTGATGCCTAAACGGTCAAACAGGCAAGAAAGTGGAGAACTTCTGAAGCAATTTAGGAGATTTCCCAGGAACAGTGACTGTAGCAAAGCCTGGGCAGGAATTGTGCTTGGCCATGCTCATGGTGAGCTCCACCCCATCAGTGCTGAGTCTCAGAAACGTGATGAGCTCAGGCCTTGCTCTGCACCCTCCAAAGGTGGTCAGGAAAGCCCAGCAAGGCTGTGAGGAGGTGCTCAGCTCTGAGATTACCACCCTTAGATAAATGCCATTTATAATTTAATTGCTGAGAACGTTACTGTGAAGCCACGTTCAATTAGAAAAGTTTTAGTGTAGTCCACACCAAAACATCTCTTCCCCAGCCTCTCAGACTGGAAAGGCACAGTGAGCTCTCAGTTTGGAAAGGATCAGTAGTTTTGAGGTTTAAAACTGCAAAATATTTGGGTTTCCTGCCTGTAAGTTCTTCTGAATACCTAATTGCCACTAATTGCTATAGAAATGGATTATGCTGAAGGAGCTGGACTTACCTGACTGGGAAACCTGCTGCACTGATGGTGATGGCTTCCACTATTCCACAGGCCTGCAGCTGGCTGAGAACCTGAGGCACAAATTGAGATGGTTTAGGCACTGCTGACTTTTGTGGAAGCTGCTCCTTGTGTGCCCTGTCCTGGGCATCCACAGGCAGCACTGCCCAAAGCCAGCAGGGTGTGAAAAGCCAGTGCTGGTATTTCCATGCTCAGCAGATTCCACGAGTGTTTAAAGCTTGATTTCCCATCAGATGAGGTTCTCTAGTTACAGCTTTAGCATCTGCTGCTCTGCTCCCAAAGCTTCTCAGCTTCCTGGACTCCAGGAGCGAGCAAAGTTTTGTTCTGAAGGTATTTGTGTGCCCAGGGCTGCTCAGATCACCTTCATCAGTGTGAAGGGCTGGGAGGGCAGCACCCCAAATAACCCCAGCAACAAGCAAGGTGCAGCTGGAAGAGCTGCTGTGCTTAGGAGCTGTTTAGGGCAAGCACCTCAGTGACTCTGAAGGATGCTTATCTCAAAGGAGAAAGAGCTGTTTCAAAATGTGCTGTGAAAAGAGCTCTGCAAGTGACTCAAGATCCTAAAGAAACCCAGTGCAAAGCCCTGGGGAAAAGGCTTTGGAAAAGTTACCTCCTCCCTTCTGAAAGTCATGGCCCTGCAGTCGGCGTTAGGCTTGATGCAGCGGATGTAATGGGGCGTGGTCCTGCTCAAAATCTCCATGAGATGTTCCAGGGAGCTCTGCAGGGAAACAAACACAGGGTTCATCAGGGCTCCTCCTCCTCAGGGGCCTTCTACCCACCCCATGAAGCTGCTCTTGGCAAGGATAACTTTACAGACTCAGAGCACTTCTACCGGACAGCCTGAGCGAAAAACCCACTCCGTGGATGCTTTCCTCAAATTGCTGATGGTAAATTCAGAAAGTTTCCAGAAGCACAGCAGAAAGCTGAATAGGATGTACCTTGAACTTGGACACCACTGTAACAACAGCTGCTCTGTTCTGGGTTTTGGTGTTATTTTGGTTCTTTTCTGTCACAGGGAATAATTTTTGAAGCAAAGGGTCCTTTGAGTTCTGCAAAACATGGACCAGCTCTGGTGGAACAGCATCCTGCAAAACACAGGCATGACCTGTTAGTATCTGGACCTGGCAGGCACCTGCACCTCTGAAAACAACTGGAAACTCCACATATAGAGACAGAACAGCATTTCTGATGCCAAATTTGAGGTAATCACAGCTGCAGTTTCAAATCTGATGATGTGAATTCATTCACAGTCAGATTTAGGAACAGAAAACAATGTCTGGCTGAACATTCAGCAAATCCAGTCAAATGCTCAACTGCTCCCAACACTGTTCTTGTTACACAGCCTAAGTGAGCTCCAAGTCTCAGGACTGGTTTAATCCCTGAAGGAAAGACTGCAGCAGACAATAGAAATATTCCTTTTAATTACGAGATGGTGTTTAATTGTTGAATAAATAACAGCACTTGCCATAATTGCTGGGGATGTCAGAGCTGAGGAGGGACCCTCCTCTCTGCAGATTATTTCACATTTCAATTATTCCCTGATGCCACAACAAGGCCAACACTTGAGTACTTTCAGTAGTTAAGCCCACACTCTTGTTTTTCATAAACTTATCTGGATTTTGGGGGAATGAAGTGCTGTATTTGTAGGCACAGAAACGCCCTGATGATGATTCTGCACCCCCCAGGAATGGAGGAAGCCCTGATTTGCTGATGGTTCACTTCATCCTCAGCTCAGAGGTGTAACAAAGCATCTGCTCGTGCCAGTGATGGCTCAGAGAATCACACCAAGAACATGACTGAGTTTTACATGGCCTGAAGGAATTATCTGGAGCAAAGTATGTCCAGTCCCCAGCACCGAATATATTTATGAGTGGTGCTTTGATTTGAATCACTTCAGGTCTGTAGAATATTGATGTTACTATTTTAAACAGCTCTTTCTGCAAACACCTACCTTGTTTTTCTCCACCATTGCTGCCAGCTGATAGCAGACTTTGCCAGCATAATGTGAAATGATAAAGTTGGGCTTCTTACTAAACTTATCTCGACTTAAACACTGATTACTGGCCAAGGCTTTCTCTATCCTGGTCTGGAACAGGTCAGGGTTGGAGGCTCTGTTCAGGCGACACTCCTGCAAAGGACACACAGTTGCAGCATCTCTTATTTGTCCCAAAGAACTGGCTCTAAAAGCTACAACACTGAAAATTTAAATCATAGCCATTTTACCTTTAGAGCTGCTTTGAGTATGCAAGGCCTGAAATATTGGGAAGGAAGCAGGGGGAAAGAAGTAATTGAGGCTTCATATTTGAATCAGAACATCCAGGATCAGAGGGCAAATGACAACCCAGAACAGGAGGAAGCAGTGCCATGATTTTTCTGAAACTGAAGCCCTGCAGAAATTTTATAGCTGGCAGGTTTTCCACTAATTTACTGTTCGTGTTTTCTTTGATGGCACGGGACAAAGGCAGGAAACTGGGCCCAAAACATGAAGGGTTTAGACCACACTTACCTCATTCAGCAAGGAAAAAATGCTGAGAGGATTTCCCTCTATCAGATCAAGGCAGTTCTGGTTATCCTGGTAGTTTATGAATGACCACTGCAGGCCCTCAGCTGCATATTCTTCCTGCAGGAAGAGGGAAGGGGTTATTCTGCAGCAGAGGGCACCAGAGCTCAGAACTCTGTGCCTTGGGCAGCTGATCCAGGTCCTGTTTGAGGAGTTAATCCCAGCTCAGCTCCAGGTCCACACCAAGCTTGAGGAAAAAAAAAACCACACGAGGATATTCTACCCCAGGCAGCTTTTGGGTGTGGATCAGAACCCGCTGGAACAATTTGTCTGGGGATTTGGGAACCCCATGGATTTATCAGTGAGCTGCAAGGCTGCTTCAGAGAGCAAACGAAGGCTACAGTCACACACAGCCTCTCCTGGCTGTGCTGAGACTTTCCCTGAAGGACAAGGAACAAGCAGAACTTCTTCCTTGGACTGGGACACAGCCCTAACCCAACCTTTGTGTGCCAGGCTTTGCTAACTGGGCTCCATTTAAAGCAAAGCCCGATCTGAAAGGAAGTGCAGAGAGATCCTGGTTGAAATAATTGGTACAATATTTATGCTGAATTACAGGACAAACTGTCAGCAGTGTTTAACAAGCACGAGCTCTGGGCAGTTATTTGAAAAGCCTCCTGCCAAAAGCTTGCTCAGCACAGCCACTAATGGCATTTAAGTGGTTTGGGGGACAGCCAGATCCAGAGGTAAGAGGGCAGGCAGTGAGTGGGAGGGTGCTATAAACAGAGGTCATGGAGCCGTTTCAAGCAAAGCAATTGTGTGCTAGAACTTGGTTTCCATCTTCCCTGACCATTAACCCCTGGCATGCTGGCCAGGGCAGGCAGGGAAAGCAGCCTGGGGACAGCAAAGCACAAATTGCAGTCAAAGAAATACTTATCTCCTGAATAAATTGACAAAACCCTGCCGTGAGGCAGGAGGTGCCAGCACGCTGGTGCCACGAAGAAAATAATTTCCCTGATTCCAGTTAATGGCAAAGAGCATTTTGGTAATGGATCTGCAGTGGGGAAGGGCAGAGCAGCAGCCCTGGCAGGGACTCTGCACCTTGCAGGGCACTCAGATGAGAGCTGGAATTAGCAGTGTGTGACCAGTGAGGGACTGCACGGTGCCAACATCTTCTCTGCTGTGAAACAACACCATTTGTGTCCCTCCTTGCTCAAAAATAAAAGCTGGGGGTTTGTTTTAAAGGCACCAGCATGGCAGGGGGTTCAGGGAGCTGAGCCCCTGTGGCAGGAGGCCTCCACAGGTGCCACGTGCTCAGCTGCTTGGGTTACAGGGTTCTGTTGGGCTCTGCCCTCACACCAAGCTCAGCCTAGAAGCTCCCCACTCTTTAGGGACTTTATGCTTCATGGTTGTAAGCAGCAGCTTCCAAGAGAATCTCAACTCAGGCTGCACTTACCCCAAGAATTCAGCTTCAAGTGTTCAGCTCTCTGAGGAAAAGCAAAGTCTGACAGGCAGAGATCCAGTGGAGATGGGAACGGATTTCCAGCCCCCAAGAGACAAAGCTGTGTCATTCCAACTGCCCCACACTCCCCTTCTTTAAAAAGCCACTGTCCCATCCCACTGCCTTCTGTGGCATTACTGACTGCAGGTCTCCATCTGACCAGAGGCACAGCAACACAACTAAGGTGACAACAGATGCTGCTTTAAATCAGATATTGAAGATTTGATCTTCAATTTGGGGTATTACCTGCTGTGCCTTCAGGTAGTGAGCTACAAAGTGCTGCTGCAGTTTCTCGTTGGCATAATTAATACAGAGCTGCTCCAAGTTGTTTTCAGGGAAGGCTTCAAACCCATAAACATCCAACAAACCTGGAAGGAATGTGGGAGGACAGGGAGCTTTAGTTTAGGAGCAGCTTGGGGGGGCTGATGGCCCCTGAGTTGAACCAGGGTGGGATATCCATACCTATGAAGCTGGTCCACACCGAGGGGTCTGTGCAGATGTTTTCATTTATGACCAAAACCAGCCACTCAAACAACCTGCAGACAGCAAAAATGGTATTAGCTGGGAGCTGCTTGCTTGCAATAATCAGAATTGTTTCTTTTACTGCTGTTTCTGTCAGTGTCACTTGGAAGGAAGAGGAATTTCTGCTGCGCTGCCATGAAACAGCAGCAAGCAAATCCCTCTGGCCTCCCCATCCCCTCCCAAAAGTCACCTGGATCAGCACATCCTTACCTGGCATAGATGACTTTGGCCAGGCAGTCCCTCCTGGTTTCACACTCAGCTCTGGAGCACGGCTTCTTGAACACCTGCTGCTGTTTTCCAGCAGTGATTGTTCGAATCCTTAGAGATTCCAGGAGTTCCTCGACGGGAATCTTGAGCAGATCCCCCGTGGTCTTCACAAACCCTTGTCCAGGAGAATGAACAGTGCAAGGTTACCTGGTGTGTTCATACCTCTGAAGGTATGGAAGCTCTAGAGATTGTGCAGAAAAATGCCACTTCCATCAGCTCTCCAACTTAAATGTGGATTTTGGATCCTTCTACACAAACTTGGGAGCAAGTTTTGCAAGACCAGGCTCTTAATTTGGATGCAGAGTGACCTTAAAACTTCAGGTACTCTCTTTAAAGTAAGGCAATACCAGAAAAAGCTGAAGTTTGCCACACTGTTTTTCTCTCTAGGTGTGTCTTTGTCACTTGTTCACCTCTTTTGAGCAAGGACCTCTAAATCCAGACAGAACAAATCAAATGGTTGTGACCAGGAAAAAATCCCCAGGGATTTGGGGATGGTAAGGAAGTGTAGAAGAATGAGTATTTGCTAACAAAGCATTTAAGATCTTGCTCAGCTGAGCTGTGTTCAAAATTATTTGAATATTAAGTAGTTCGAGTTCAGAGCATGTGAAACTGTAGTAGGAAACTTCACTCCTCAGGACAGTTTTTGGTTCTGAAGGAAATCCAGATCCACAAGCCTCCTAAAGACATGCAGAACAACCTCTGTTTATGCTGCAGTTTAACAGATTTGCTGTCACTGACTTCTAGTCTTCATCATGAAAACTTCCAAGCTTTCCTGTGAAAAGCCCTGCTCTCCCCCTGGGTCAGATTTCTGCCAGCCTTGTGATGGCAGAGTAAGATTACAATCAAGAGCCACAGTTCTGCCAATAATCCTCCTGAAATCACTGCAGTTGCCCTGACCTGTCAGGGAAGGATATTATCTCTCAGGGCAGGGGAGCATCAGGTTTTTGTTTGTTCACAAAAACACCCCTAAATTTTGGGTTGCACACGGCCTTGATTGTCTCCTATCAGCAGGAGAGTTATTGTTCAAATTCTTTTTTTTAATAAGGAATTCTTTCTGAATTAAATAAAGAAATTAAATGAATTTAAATTAAATTAATTTGATTTAATATTTTAAAATGCAATAAATTCAATACAGTTTAAACAAATTTATTAAATTTTAAAATCAGGTTATTAATAAAGTAATTAGGCTTATTAGTGGTTAAAAGAAATTAATAATGAAAAGTAATAGTAGTTAAAATTACTCAAGTAAAAATTTGGTAGATTTAATACATTTTAATAAATTTAATAAATGTTAATAAATGTTAGTAATTAAATAAATTTAATAAGTAAATCTAAATTAACTAACTAAATAAAGGAAAGAATTCTCTACATTCCTTCCTCTCTCTAATCCTTTCCTCAGGCATCTGCACTGAACTAACAAGGCTCTGGAGCATGGCATGGTTGTTGCCTCACCTTTGGCTTTGTCTTCCAGTTCACAAGGCTGAGATTCATCCACTGGATTGGAGAACTGAACATTCCCAAGGTGCAGAAGGCCTGATAACACCTGAAACACAATCAGGGAGTTTTTTAGGACAGCTCCCCCCAAGGCACTGTCCCCTGAGCCTTCCTTTAGCCCCAGGAACAGGCCAGCTCAAAACATTTCTGCACAAAAGGCAGCAGACAGATCCCAAACTCCTGTGTGAATCCCTAACGCTGCAGGTCCTGAAGGGAAACTGAAATTCAGAGGTGCACACATTGAGCTCAGATCTAATACCTGGCTGTGCAGCCTGACGTGGAGCAGCTGCAGCGAGGAGCAGCAGCTCTGCACAGCAACAGGGACTGACCCCAGCAGCAATCCCACCCTGGGAACACGTTCCCAACACTCCCAGCAGCCTCGTGCTGTCCCTGCTGTGTAGCTGACCTTGAAAATATTGCTCTGCGTGGCGCGGCCGATGCCCAGGTGGAACATTGCCCCTCTGGTCACCTCGAAGCAGTCCTCTGGAAAGCCAAACGGGGCTCTTGAAAAAGCCAAGCACACAAACAGGGCCAAGCAGAACAGCTCAGCACATCCAATCCAGCTGGAATTGTCCATGGAGAGCAGGGAGGCTCTTTGGGTAAATCCCACACACAAGCTGGACAACCAACCCACCGATATTCTCTGCCTCTGTCAGGTGCAGCACGTGCAAAGACAAGACAGTTTCTAAACAAAGGCACAGGGATGCAAATTTGCCAGGCCAGAACCAGCTGCTTTAAGCCAGGTGACTGATTTTAAGCTGTAAGACTTAACAGTGCAAAGTGAAACTTAAAAAGAATCCCATTAATGCAGGTGGCTTTGCAAAACATCTGCTGTTGGCTGACCAGGGGGTTGAACAGGATGTATTTCTGCCTGCCTTCCTTTAAAGTTCCAGCCATTATTAATGGATTGATTAACTAATTAGTGGGATTAATCTTTACCATCTAAGTTTCTTTCAGAGTTTGGCAGCCAGCGGTACTCGGCCCCTTCTGGAAGGTTCCACTCCAGCCTCTCCTCTGCAGTGGCACCTTTGGTGATCTGGAGGCAGAAAACAAGGTAAAAATTGAATTCTGCCTTTGGTGTTTACAGCTCACAGACAGGGAAGAATAACATACTGGGAGGATGATTTAATTTGGAAGCCTGGGAGACAGGGAAACCGATAATTATTAAAAGCTGCAACTGTGCTAAATCCGGTGATTTCATCCCCGCTGTGTGTCAGAAATAGCCAGAAATACTTCAGCAAAATTAACTGAAGGCAAACCTGATAAAAAATATGGAAGTTTCTTTCATTGGGGGCCTGATAGGCAACCCTGGTCTTCTCCAGAAGGAAAGTCTGGATGGAAGCACCCGTCAGGTGATGGAATCTAGAGAGGGAAAAAGAGCAAAGGGATCAACAAAACCTCTTCAGAGAATCCAAGAGGTGCTGGGCTGTTCTGAGACCAACTGTGAATGCTTTGCAGTTCACCTTCAGTTTTGTTCATATTTTATTCACAGCTCTTAGCTGCATCTCTATTTTTCCACTGCTCTCTTTTAGAGATCAGGGTGAGAGCTTGCAAAAAAAAAAAAAAAAAAAAAAAAGAAAAAAAATAAATTTTAAATAAAACNAGTTTAAATGATACTAGTTTAAGTTGCCAGCAATCCAAAATACACTCTAAAGACAGATCGAATATTCTATGGCAGGTTTCAGAAATAAGCTTGAAAAGATTTACAGGAACAAGACAACAGCTGAGGTGTTACTCAGTAATTATTACCTGTCTAGCTGGAGCTGGATGTATTTCCCAAACCTGCTGCTGTTGTTATTCCGCAGGGTGCAGGCATTCCCTGTGAAATTGCCAGTGGCAGACACAGAACAATCAGAGTGGTCCCACTCTCCCATGCAGCACACACAGGTATTAAGGGTGATCTGTAAATAGCTCCAGTATTTGAAGAGTTTGTTGTTAAGGAGAGGACCAAGAGATAGCTTAGACTCGTGTGGTAACAAAGGAAATTCCCACAGTGGCCATTACTTCTGTTTGTTGTTAAAAAAGCCACATTTACCAAATGCTTCCATGACAGGGTTGGAATCCAGCACTCTCTTCTCTATCCTTTCCACAGTCTCGTTGCCTTTTGGGGAGATAGCTGAGGCAGCAACAGAGGCATAGAATTTCATAAGGCAGCGAGAGGTCCAGGTCTGCAAGAGAGAGGCCCGACAGTGGCTCTTTGTTTTTAACATGTTATCAGTTATGTCAGTGGAGCAGTGCTGCCTTCTGGAAACACAGTGTGCAGCTGGAGGGGAGGCTAAAGAGAGGAACTGGGTCAGGTTTAGAGCTCTGGTTCAGTGGGAACTCCGTGCCACAGACACACATTTCAGTGCTGCTGCAGTGGGAGTGCTCTGCTGAACGGCACTTCCATCGAGGTGTCACCATCTGGAAGCTCAGCCAGAATTAACAGCTCCTGCCTTGGGATGGAATGAATGTAAGTGGATTTTGAGCCATTAACATTCAGCAAAGCATCTTGTTCTTGGGCTTAAAAATACCCTCAGCATTGTCCTGAAGAGGGATGGACCATCACAGAAGGGCCAGGCCAGGATCTGAATTCTCTGCTCTAAGTCTTTACAGAGGGTTTGCCGAGATTCACACCAGCTCCCTGACAAACCTGAGGCATTAACTCAGGAGCAACTCCTGCTGACTGATTCAAACCCAGCCCTCCAGAAATGACAGATGTCACCTGGAGAGCTGCTATATTAAGCAGAGTGTGTTTAACTGCAGCAATCACTTAATGCTTCACACACATTTCAAGGGAGCCGTGCTGGGCAGATTGGCTACGTGCTCTGTCAGAGGGGTTTTTAATTCATCTTTGCTCATTCACTGCACTACTCTGCACTACAAATCACTGGCAGAGCTCAAAACTTGAGAGCAATGTCATAAAAAACCATTTCCTTACCTTTCCAGCACCACTTTCTCCACTCACAATGATGGACTGGTTCACAGGGTCCATCTGCTTTTGGACATTTCTGTAGGTTTGCTCAGCCACTGCAAAGATGTGAGGTTTTAAACCCTGGCAGTGAAAGAGAATATTCATGTTTAAGAGTACAGTAACCACGCAATTCAACAGCAAGGGTCATCTCACATTTACTTGAAAACAGCACTGCTCTTTTAGCAGAACTAATATTTCACTAGAAATGGGGTTCATCCTGTGGGAGTATTTTGTTCATATAAATCTGGAGCAGTGTGACACCCGGGCCCTGCAGGACACTGACCTCAAACCCCACTAACAAGGGTTACCTGAGGACAAAGTGCAGCGTGGTACTCCCTCATGAGCTCAGGTGAGTAGAGGCAGGAGACAGGCTGGAAAGGATTTAAAGCCACCAGGCTGCAGCCAGCATTTGTGTAGAACAGGTTGACTCTGTATCTTGCTTGAAGACATTTCAGAACTGAAAGACAACACCTTCTGTCAGCATCTTTTGCAAAGAGTATTGACTCTTCCCGTGCCTGTTTGCAACAAAAGTCTCAGGTGTGTTACCTACCAGGTTTAATAGAGAATGAGGTGATCACGAGAGTGATGAGGGTCTAATATACGCAACTCCTGTGTTCATGGTGTTAATGCAGTGAGAGCAGGAGCTGCCACTGTCAGTGACCACCAGGGAAAGGGATCCCTCAGCAGACACTCCCTGGCTGCTCACCTGTCCTGGTTGTCACTGGATTCACTTTTGTGAGGTCGTCAAAAAGATGCAGTTTCTCTTCATCACCGAGGAAGGCTCTGACTTCTTCATCAAATGATTCACTGAGGTCATTCTGGATGAGAGAATCTTCCCTTTGGCCATTTTCCTGGAGGGCATGTCAGACCAGCACCAGTGAGAGGTGAAAAGGTGGGCTTTCACCTCATCTCCTGTTCTAGCTCTTCTGCTGCTCCCATGTCACTGAAGTCCAGCTTCAGCAGGAGCCAGACCTCAGGATGTGTGAGCTACTCTTCCTCCCAGCTGCCCTCCTCCTGCTCTGATGTTAGAAAAGAGTTCTGGCAGTGAGCAAAGGCATTCAGAGAACGTGGCCTTGGGCTCACTTCTAAGCCTCTGCATGTCATGCACTCAATCCAAGCAGTGCCCTGGGCACAGGGAAGCAGGAAGGGCTGCCTGCAGGTACAGCTGGAAGCCACTGCAGACCAAAACAAAAGCAGTTTTCCTGGCAGAGACTTTAATTTTCAGGGTGAAAGCTGCACACATCACAGCCAGGGCAGAGGAATGGTGCTGGGGGGAGAGCTGCCCTGCCTCAGCTGAAGGTTTGTCCCCTTTGAATCACTTCAATTCAAATCTCAGCCTCTGGGCTCCTGTGTCCTTGAAAACATTATTTGGAAGGACACACTTGTTGTATGTAATGGAAAACCAGACAGAAGAGAGATTCCAGGTCCTGTCTGCCATTTCTGGGAAAAGGAGAGGCTAGAAAAGAAAAATGAGGAATGGAAAAGATGCCAGTCCTGATTTCTGCATTCTATATACACCTTTCCTTTGACAGAAAGTTCTCCAAACTATCCCTACTCACCTGTACCACAAGCTAACCAATGAACAGCATCATCTTGTTTTTACAGAAAATGCTAAATTCAGTTAGCAGCATGCCCACTACATGGGCTGAGCTCATTAATAAAGGGGAAATGTACTGCAAACCCCATCTAGCACGTTCCTAAAAAAAAAAAAAAAAGCTACAACAGTGTACTCATTTAGGAGCATTTTTATCTTTTGCAGACAGCATATGTAGTTCATTTCCAGTAATATAGAATTTTACACAGCAAGGGGAAAAAAAAAGCTTAGTAACGCAGTAAAGCATTGCCATCCAAGTGATCTCTGTCATTCTCCTCTGAACGAGCATTAAGCAGCTTGCTGCTGTCAGAGAACAGACACCACAATTAGGAAACACTCCATGGACCTGAGGAGTTCCTGCCAATTCCCCTTTCTTCCTGTGCCCCCTCTGTGTTCCTGTGTTACACTGGCACCAGGCAGGTTAAATCCACTGAGAGACTGCAAGACCTGAGGAAGGGCTTGGGTTTTGCTGCCCTGCTCAGCATCACTTCACTTGAGATGATGATTGCTTAGCCAAAAGTAAAAGGATATTTGAAAATAAATCACAACTCTTGTGTCCATTCATCTCCCTGAACAAACACCCTTAGGAGGTGCCTGCTGCCTGCATTAACACCTGCCCTGTTAGAGCCCAGGGCACAACAGAAATCACTGCCTGGTGTCACTAACACAGCTCAAACCCACAGTAAATAGGTCCAGTCAACTCATGAAGCAGGGGAGAATATTCATTAGTAGTTACCTGATCTTGACTGCATGGAAATAAGCCAGGAATTCTTTCCTGGCAGTAAAACTTAATTAGCACACACAATTCCTGGTTTTCTTTTTACCTGCTTTGGCATCTTGTCCAGCCCTGTGGACGGGAGCGCTGGAGAGAGCCTTTACTTTAGGGTACTTCATTCAAATCACACTGGAGAATGCTTAAATAAAGAAAAGAAAAAGACATTTGGATCAAAATAACTCTGGGCATATCATTCTCCAGATGATCCCACAAGCAAAGCCCAAAGACTTCAGACAGAATTACTGATCCCAGTGGGGCCCAAGTAACACTGGAGCTGGAAATCCTACCCAGAGTGATGGTCATGTTCTGCTGCCCCTGCAAATAAAGCTTTTTTGGAGGGAATAATGTATCTTCCCTTCCATCAGGAATAAAATGTCTTGCTTCTCTTTAATAAAGCAAGTTTTCCTGGTGAGAAATTGCAGCTACTCGTTAAATTCCTCCTGTTTGGAGAAATAGGAAAGATCTGAGGGTCTGATGGTGCCAGAGAAGCCAGAGCTTTGGGAAGGGGAGTGACTCAGAGAAGTTTGTGTTTGCAGCAGAAACAACACAGGCTGCTGCTGTCCCCTTCCTGTTTCCTCTGCAAATCCCTGGGAGCCAACCCAAGGTGAGTCAGGCCCTTTGAATTTCTGTGATAAACGCTGAGGTTCCAGCCACATAGCCAGGAAGATTTCTGTCCTTCCTGCAGCTGAAGCTGCCATTCCTTCCATTCCTTTCCTATTCCTTTTCTAGTCTAATCCTATTCTAATTCTATTCTATTCTGCTGCTGCTGTCCCCTTCCTGTTTCCTCTGCAAATCCCTGGGAGCCAACCCAAGGTGAGTCAGGCCCTTTGAATTTCTGTGATAAACGCTGAGGTTCCAGCCACATAGCCAGGAAGATTTCTGTCCTTCCTGCAGCTGAAGCTGCCATTCCTTCCATTCCTTTCCTATTCCTTTTCTATTCTAATCCTATTCTAATTCTGTTCTATTCTATTCTAATTCTATTATATTCTATTCTAATTCTATTCTAATTTTGTTCTATTATACTCTATTCTAATTCTGTTTCAATTCTATTGTATTCTATTCTAATTCTACTCTATTCCACTCCTCTTCCTATTCCTATTCCATCCTTATTCGGCTTCCATCCCTAATTTCGTTCTTACCCGGCATGAAAACACCACCTGGAGTCAGTCTGGAGCCCTGGGCACGCTCCCATCCCCAAACCCCTGCCCGATCCATCCCGCCCTCACGGCAGAGCCCTTTGTGCCGGTGCCCGCAGATCCCGGGGGACACACGGGGGACACACGGGGGGCACACGGGGGACACATGGGGGACACACGGGGGACACATGTGACACACGCGGGCCGTGGCAGCTCCCGGNGGCCCGGCTTCACCCTGGCCCGGCTTTACCGGGCTCGGCTCTTTCCGCGGCCCGGTTTCACCCTGGCCCGGCTTTACCGGGCCCGGCTTCACCACGGCCTGGCTCTCCCCATGGCCCGGCTGTACCGCGGCCGCTCCGGGACGGCTCCGTGAGGGCGGGAGAGGCGGCCCCGGCCCCGCCGGCTCCGTCCCCTCACCGCCATCCATCCCCCGCTCCCGGTAAGCTCCCGCTCCGCCCCGGGGCTGAGCAGAACCCGGAGGTTTTGGCTGCTTAATTCACGCTTTTTTCTCCCCAGCGGAGAGAAAAGCACTTGGGGGCTGCCGCTGCTGGTTGTGCTGACCAGGCAACACAAAGTTCTTTAGGGACACGTTTTGACATAACTGTGTCGTTTACACCATAGAGAACATAGCAAAGTGTGTTCTACAGAGCAGTAAGATTATTCACAATGTGAATATTCACAGTGGGGGATTTGATATTTAGAGATCTCCCGCAAAAATATGTGAAGCATCTTGTTGGAACACAGCGGGATGTGAAATGCTGCAACTTCCTCAAGCCTTCCACTGCCTCTGCCTCTCCTTGGCTTCCCAGCCCAGCTCCGGTGCTGCTCTATGTTCTTTAAATTGAAAAGTAACTCAGTAACTCATTCTGAAATCAATGTCGTTTTAATGAACTGATTCATTTTTATGGAGTTCTGAGACCCGTTTTTACAAAGCAACCTCAAGTTCGTGTTTTGTGTTTTCAGAGGAAGGAAGAAGAATGTCCCAAAAACAGTTGAAAGAAGCCTTTATCAGCAACCTAAATGGAACGACTTTGCTGGAAATTTCCGCAGGCTTGTCCCTGGCTCCGCTGTGCCTGCTCTGCAGAGGGCTCCTCCTGATCCTGTACTACCTGCACCATGGAAAACCTGTAAGCTCAAGGAAATACAGCCTGCTGCTCGACTTCCTGGTGCTGGTGTCTCCTCTCCTGTTCTCCTGCACCGTCTTGTCTCCAATCATCTTTTTCATGCCAGTTATCCTTGCTGCCTTCTGCGCCGGAATATTTTCCAAAATATACAGCCAGAGAAAACGGGAGGCCAGAGAGCCCTTTGGGCAAATTGTAAAAGAATTCCAGAAGACATACTTGGATCCTGAGTACATTCCAGCAATAACCGTGTTCCGTGTTTATGTCAACGTGCTGACATCCATCAGCATTTTGGCCGTGGATTTCCCGCAGTACCCCCGGCGATACGCCAAGGCCGAGACCTACGGCACCGGAGTTATGGATTTCGGTGTTGGAGCCTTTATCTTTGGAAATGCTCTCGTTTGCCCTGAGGTTCGACAGAAGCCTTACACGACACAGCCCAGGTTTTCCAGTCTGGCCAGGCAGGTGTTTTCCGTGTGGCCGCTGATTTCCCTCGGTGTTGGGCGGCTGCTGAGTGTTAAATCCATCGAGTACCACGAACACACCTCGGAGTACGGCGTGCACTGGAATTTTTTCTTCACCTTGGCATTTGTGAGACTTGCAGCGTCTCTGCTTTTAGCCGTAGTTCCCAGACATAAGGCTTGGCTTGTGGCTCTAGCTCTGGCTGTGCTTTATCAGCTCCTTCTCAGCACTACCTCCCTGAAGGTGTTCATCCTGCACGGGAGCGACGGCAGAGACTCCCGCCTCGGCTTCCTCGATGCCAACCGGGAAGGGCTGCTCTCCCTCCTTGGCTACCTGGCCATCTACCTGGCAAGTGTGCAGGTGGGGCTGTGGCTGCTGCAGCGCAGGGCCTCGGTGAGGGGCTGGCTGGAAGCCCTGAGGGGGCTGGCTCTGGCAGTTCTGGTGCTGTTCGTGCTCCTCCAGCTGTGCCAGGCGTGCACGGAGCCCGTGTCCCGCCGCGTGGCCAACCTGCCCTTCTGCACCTGGGTGCTTGCCCACTGCCTGCTGCTGCTGAGCTTTTTTGTGCTCACCGATCTCGCCCTGGTGTTCACAAAGCTGCTGGTGAAGGGCTCCAGCGTGCCCTGTTGCTGGAAGGCTGTGCAGCCCCCTGATTCCAGTAAAAAGCACGGAAAGGAGGCCGTGCCGGTGGGAAGGGAAGACAAGCTGTCACAGCTATGCTTGATTAGCGCTATTAACAAAAATCAATTACTGTTTTTCTTGCTGGCAAATGTTATGACTGGTGCTGTGAACATCCTGATAGACACAATCCACAGCAAGGCTGCCTTTACATTATGCATACTGCACTTGTACATGTTTTTGAACTGTTTAATTATGTATATGTTGCATGCCAGAAATATAGTATTAAAGTTTTGGTGATTCCACTCTGGCCGAGTGGACTAGCTGGACTTGGTTTGCTGTAGTTGAATGATGGTATTTAATGGAAAAAACCAGTATTTTTCCTGGGTGTGTTGCAATAATTTATAATTTAGTAGAGCTTTTTATTATTTAGTGTTGATTATTTTTTAATGGTTCATTTTACCAAATTATACAGTCGATGCTCTTACCTGTTGGGAGTTGTTGCACATTATCCTGAAAACTTAGGTTTGGAGATTGCTGAATATTCCTGCTGCTCCTGAGAGTAAATTGTATTTACAGTTAGTGAACTGTGCTCATACCCAAGGAATTAGATAACAAGGTAGAGTAGAAACCAGATGAAAAGTAAGAGAATGAGTAATTACATGGAGAGAGAGGCCTAGCTGTGTCAAGGTTTATCTAGTTAAGGCCCTTGCATAAATAATAGATAAGAATAATTCTTTATATAAAATGTATTGAATAAGTGGATACTTAAATATGTTTTGGCCCCAGTCCTGCAGGGACTTATGCATATGCTTGACTTTGATGGTAGTAATTGTGGAATGTTAATCATATACTGAAACCTAAATTAGCCTTTGAATTAAAGCTAAATTTTACTTCCATCCCCACTGATGAATATAAATGAAGACCTGAGATAAAGTGTGATGCTCTGAAGGATAAATTCAACTGCAGATGAATTCATAAAGCAGTTGTTGGAGGCTGTGGTGCAGATAATAAGAGCAACACAGCCTTTTATAAGAAAATGCAAAGATACCAAACTAATTCAGCCCCAACCTGCAGACCAGCACGTTGTGACAGCTCATCTTTAGCACTGCTGTAAAAGAGGGTCTTCAGCATTACTTTGAAAGTACTCAAGTCCCAACTACTTGTCTGTAAAATTGCTTTAAACAGCAGCTCATTGACTACTATGTTTTGCCAGCTGAGATGTCTCCAAGGTGGGACATTTGGTGTTAATTTTTACTAGCAAACAAATGGGCTGCAGATGGAAAGAAGTGCAGGGCACTGGGTCAGCATTCTGGCAACGGCTCGAGAAGGGAACTGCTCAGTTTCTCAGTCTTCCTTGCAAGCCCAGAGCAGAACACCCCCTTTGCTCCCTTTCCTGACTGTGACAGTTCTTCCTGACCTCATAAAGTTGTTGGGAAGAGAAATACACTTAAAGATTGTGAGGAATTCAATAATGGGATATAAATACTTTAGGAGCAGAATACCAATGGCAGTTGATGATAGATGTCTAATGTCAGTGGAGTTACAGCAGTACACATGGGCCATATTTCATATTTCTCCTTGTCTGTCACAAGTGATGAATCATAAAACCTTTGGAGAATAAGCCTCTAAATCAGATTCCTTAAGACAGACATGCTGTGGAAGAGTCATAAATTTATGAGGTTCTCCAAGCCCCTGGCCAGCAGAAAGGTGAAGTGTTAGGATTACAGGCTGTGGCCATGCTGAGTGCATGCCTGTTTGCTTCCAGCTTAAAGCCATGTAGTCTTGAGAATTAAAGCAAACCAGCCTGTATTATCCCCGGGGACAAATGCAAGAACTGGCAGCACCCTCTTAGAAACAGTTGTCAGTTTTTAGCGGAGTTTTCTGGTAACTGGTGGATGTGTTTATTTTAAAACACTTCCTAGACTTGCCTAGGGAAGAGAGGTCTCCCTCGTGAACCGGCTGGCACTGCTCATTTATGCAAAATTACTCACGGATATTTATTTTTGAAATATTTAAAGCCCAGGACCTGCAGCGAGTTCTGCCTGCGAGCACAGGCCTGTCGGTGTGATTCAGAACGAATTGGGTGTGACAAGCAGAGCTGTGTCTGGACAAGCACAGGGCATCCAGGTGCCAACTGCAGCGGGTGAAGCAGAGAGGAGGACGTGGGAGGTCTGCTGGGTGGTGCCAGTTCCAGGGCTGCAGCTGTGGTTGCCACAACAGCAGCAAACCGAGGGCATCGTGGTGCACCAGAGTGAGAACAACCCTCTCACCAACGCCAGCTTCTCATCCTGAGGACTCCTCCTGCTTCTGAAGCCCTGAGAAGTAAGGTAAAGGTTGTAGCCGGGCGAGTTTGGTCTCTTCTCCCAGGCAGCAAGTGACAGAAAGAGAGAACGTGGCCTCAAGCTGTACCAGGGGAGGTTCAGGTTGGACATCAGGAGGAATTTCTCCATGGAAAGTATGGTGAGGAATTGGAAGGTGTCCAAGGAATGACTGGATGTGGCACTCAGGGCTCTGGGCTACTTCACAAAGTTGTGGATCAGTCACAGGTTCGACTTGATGATCTCAGAGGTCTTTTCCAACCTAAATGACTCTGGGATTCTGTGAGCTGTTCACCAGTGAATTAATGAGAGACAATTAATTCTCGCTGTTGTCGATAACAAATGCAGCGAGCGCTGCCCTGAAGCAACTGGTGTAGTTATGAATGCTGAGTGTTCAGCCTGTGAACACAAGATAATTGCCCAGGCCTCTGAAAGAACCCAGAGATGCAAGCAAGCATCCTTTGATCACAGGATAAGTGAACAGCTCCGTTTGGGTTTGAAAAGATGTGAAAAGTGAACACCAGGACACTGCTGTTCTCCACACACCTCCACAGCTGTTGGATGGGTGGCTGGAAGGAACAAGAACTCTGCATTTCACCTCACTCTGGGCTGTGTTTAGACAAAGAACCCTTTGTACAGATTAAAAGTGTATATTTTAAAATCAGAAGCTTTTATTTAGTTGTTACATAATAAGCAAAAGTTAAAGATATTTCAAGTAGGAAGACTAATGGTTCAACCGTAACATGTCACCTATTTCAACAATTGTAAAGCAGAGGAAAACAGAAATTGTTTTGCCTTTGCTGCCACGGTTCCACCAAATGACCTTTCTGTAGGGCTGCAGGGTGGAAAAATGCTGGAATATGGTGGGAGAATGGTGCTGATTCTATTTATCCTTAACCTTTTATTAAACATCACTAACTTCTTAACACTTTATTTTTAAGGATCAACTCTAGCATGCCTCCTCTCCCTCTCAACTGCAGGGGTGCCTCTTTTGAAGTCAAATGTTACCCTAAAGATTCCAGGCAGGATCCTATTTCAAAGCCACACTGTCCCAGAGAACAGGTATTTCTTCCAGGCAAAGAGGGCCATGCAAATGAACGCAGGAAGGGGCTGGCTGCCTTTCCACCGTGCTGGAGATAACAAACAAGCTGCGTGTTCCAGCAGCTTAAAACAACTTTAAAAATCCATGGATAAAAATTGTATGAAATGTAATGGTGCTTCTCATATCCACGTGCACTCCAAGAACACAAAACCTGGGATGCTGTTGTTCCCGTTAGAGCTGCTACACGAGGAGCTCGAGTAAATTAACTCCTCCACTCAACATCGTTTTTAGGCAGACACAAGAAAAATTAAAGAATCCTGCTCCTTAATTACCTCCCCTGCATTTTCTTGTGAGGGCTTTAGTGTCTATATCCATACACAACAAGAATGAACAGGTCAGCTGTATTATTCAATAGTTTAAGAAAGGCTTTGGGTTGGGGTTGGTTTGGTTTGTTTTTTTTTGGGGGGGGTGGGGGGAAGGCTGCTTAATTTAGGCAGCCACAGGATTTCGAGCTGGCTGCACTGGGGTGCTGCAGGCGCCAAGCAGAGCTGTTAAATCCTGCCCTGCCTGGCTTGGCACCAGGGCGGCGAGGGCTGAGCTGTGTTTGATGCTGGGGCAGCGTCTGAGGCAGAGAATTCAGGGAGCCCCAAGGACATCGAGTCCAACTCACAGGACACCCCAAAATCCCCCCCCGCCCCGTGCCTCAGAGCGTT
>VZRR01011459.1:196535-212242 GCA_013398015.1 Oreocharis arfaki
CTTTCCTGGACTCCCTATAAAATTTAACCATTAGTTTGTGTCGTGTAGACTTGCCAAGCTCTTCTTATTTTTGTTGTGTGTAATAGGTTGAGAGTGAAAATTCAGCTATACCAGGCGTCAGGTAGATGACTTCAGCAGACCTGAAATCCCATTTGTGGTTTAGTCCCAGAATTTAACACCAGGCCCAAACTCTGTATAATTGCACTGTGTTATTGCTGCCCTTCTGCTTTTTACACCATCCTCATGATTGAAAGGGTCCTCTAGCTGTAAATCAGTTTTATATCTGTCTAGAGGAAAGGCATTTATGCAAGTGCAAGTCATCCTCACCATGAAGAAATCTTACCTTGGGTCCATTTTATTTTTTTTTTCCATATTGTTACTTTTGTTACAAAGTACTTGGATTTCTAGGTGGTTTCTGGAGACTTTTATTAAAAAAAAATCTGCAGAAGCAAGTGAATGAACTCTGAGCTTCCTTGTCTGTCATCTATAATTTATTTTTTAAATACTTAATGAGAGCTATTACAAGACATGCAGCTGTCTTTGAAACAGAATTTTACATCTGCAGCACCATCTTTAAAAAATAATGGGGGTTATTGATAGCAACTGGCTTCTGTTGACCTCTTTTAAAACTCAGATTTAAAAAAATAATGGGACTAACGTGCCTGGTAGTCAGCTGGAAGAGTTAATCTGTGCCTTAAATCTAGAATCAGTGAATTAGTGGTTGCAGATGAGGAACGAATGGCCCATGTGCTCATAATCTGGGATGTTGCTTTGTAGTAGCTCAGGTGCAGGGAGATGCTGCTGCCCTGAGTGGATTGTTCACCACCACACTTCCCTGTTCCTTCTGGCTCAGCCAGAAATTAAAGGAGGTTTCAGTATTGAACCCCTTTTCATTTCTTAAGCAGCTTTTATGGTTTCTAGAAGGCATTCCATTTGATGTGGTATTACAGGGTTTTTTGTTTTTTTTTTTCCTCCCAGTTCAGGGTGTGATGGTGGTTGATGTTTAACCACTTAATAAAATCTCATCAGACACATGAATTAATTTAGTCTTTGATTTTTCTGCTCTGCTGTACAAAATACCTCGGGGTGTTGTCTGATAGTGGGAGATGAAGGTGAGGGGGGGAAAAAATAGGCAGATTTATCTCTTGTCTCTGTTATTAGCAGATAGAGCTTTTACTTTTGCTTGTAGCTCCCAGCCCACAGAAACACCACGTTAGTGATGTAGGAAACCTGTAAATCTGCAGCAGAAACCGGTGCAGCTGCTTGGTGTGGATGGATCAGGAGCAGGGGAAGCTGGAAAAGGAGCTGAGGGTCAGCATTGGCGGTGGCTGTGGCACTGCTCTGCAGAGGGATAAAGCAGCTGTGCCAACGCTCACACTGGGGCACGTGGGACAGGAGAACAGTGCCTTGTTCTCAGAGAAATTATGTTTATTTTGGAGTGGTGTTCAGTGCCTGGAAAAGTGAGTGTGTGAGTTCTCTGGAGGTAGTGTTGGCGATTAGGCAGACAGCAGGGAATTCTGCCTTCCGTAGACAGCTGAGGGAAGGTGGAAGGAGGAAAAAGGATGAATCAGGCAGTTTTATTTGGTGTTCATTTGCATTGGAGTTATTAACCAAAGTTGTTATTTTGTCTTTCACATTTTACAGTGAACTTTCAGTATTCATATTGACAAATTCCCTGTTTCTCAGTTTGGACAAAGAAGAGAACTAAGCCAGGCTTTACACATATTTCTAGTTGCTTTCATTTTACTCCATGGTTGCACAGTTGGATTTTTGGCTGAAAGTTACTGGTTTCTGCCCCCTCCCAAGAAATTGCCCTCTTTGTTTCACAGTAATTTGATAAGAAATGTTATTAATTACTTACAAGTAATCACTTTGTTCTGTAGGCTTAACATTTTGTTTGAGCCTCTTGAGAGCTGCAGCTGCAATCACACAAAGCAAACTATGCCTTGGAGTACCTTGTTGGGTTAATATGGTTTGAAATTAGCCTTTGGAGGAGTTGACTCTGTCATTAAACTGTTGTGGCTGTTTCCTCAGAGCTTAATAAATTGAGTTTAAGCTGTTGGGTCCATTTGGATCTCAGTGTGTTGAAGTATAAATATATTTTTTTAAAAACTGAAGCACGGTCTCAAGTCATGTAGATGATAATATAAATACTGATAGTCCATTTAGCAACTTTTGCTTTCTAACAGCTATTTAAGAGTTGCCATTTGTAAACTGAACATTATATTAATGAAGAATTTATTACTTTGCTGAAACATTCACTGTCTGAAACAGTTACTTTTATCCTTTCCCAAGCTCCAGTAATTATGTGAAAAGAATGAGCATTTAACATAATTTCAGTCTTATTTCCCCCAAGAAAGTAAAACAGCTAATGCTCTGCTTGGCTTTTTTTGTTTGTTTGTTTGTTTGTCTGAAAGCTCCTCTTTGAATTGTTTTTCCTCTCTTGTATAGATGGTGATGGAATTTCCTGATAATGTGCTGAACCTCGATGGACATCAGAATAACAGCACACAATTGAAACAGTTCATTCAGGTAAATAATGTTTCCTAAGAAGTGAGATTTTTGCTTTCCTTAGGTTTGTGCTTTTGCTGCTCCAGGAGGTTGTGACTCCTGGAATGCCTCAGACACGTCAGCACCTGGGAGCAATCACACATTGGTACCAAAGTGCACTGGTTTCAGTTGTGCTCTGGATTCCACAGCATTTATTGCACATTGTCTTGTCAGGAGGCCATTGCTGCTTGTCTCACAGCTCAGAACTTACAATGGGAGCTACAGTTTCTAAATACATCTTGATTTTTTATTTTTCTAAGTAGTTTTGAATTGCCTTTTCAAGGGGAGGCGTGGATTGCTTGAGGTTGGGTTCTTATGATTAGTGCCCATCCCAGGGTATAATTTGTGTGCCAATTTTATGGTACCCCACAAACCTCAGTAATAGAAACTGATCTACCAAATTCTGTCAAATAGCTGTAGCACTCTTAACACCTGTAGCAACTGCAGAATCGTGCCACTTGATGTCCAAAGGGACAGAGGGCCAGAGTTTGCTGCTCTGCAGTTGCACAGCCTCGCTCAGGGTTGACAGCAGCAGTGCAGACACGTGCTGCATGCCAAGTGTAGCTGGGTTGTGAAAATAGCTCATTCCTGCTTAGCTGTGACTCCTGCAATTAATTACAGGAAAGAGGGTTATTGCAGAGTGGTGCTGCTTGGCAGATGATTTAATGGGCCTTCCTCTAAGAGCACAAACCTTAAATGTTACCTGATGGTACCTCTGCTTTCCATATTGCATAGAAGGAGCTGAAAACACTTTCTCTTTTCACTTGATGTATTGCTGAGTTCTGCTGTGTTGTGTGGTCTTTTCTTCCTTTCCCCAGAAGTTGTGACAAGTCCTTTGTGCGTTAGGAGTGTCTGAGTGGTGTGATGTGACAATAACACAGAAAATACTATCGTGACATGGCATTCCCTGTGCAGATACAGCTCAAGCTGTGCTTTGTATGGCCAGGGAGGAGTGACCCTCAGTCGGTGGTGCTGATATCCCAAATGTGGGTTTGTGTGTTGGGCTGTGAGGAAGGGACTCTCTCCTCTGCCCAGCTCTGCTGGTGGCACTCCAGTGCTGCTGAAAGCCCAGCCAGTAACTCAGCAGTGAGAAGGACTAGAAGGGTATGTGCTTTTTGTGAGGACGTGTGCCTGGATGTGTTTGACACAGGGGCCAGGTGACACATCTACAACTGCTTATTGATGTAAGCAATATTAGAAGGTGTTCTCATTAATGTTCTATTAATAGCAGACATTGGATGTTCACTACTGAAGTCAAAGGCTTCACCCTGAGTAGTAATGTGTGCTTTCTTTAATTCCAGCCAGTGGGATTGTTATGGGAAAGGGCAGTTAGCTTTCCAGGAAAAATATTGCTAAATTGTCATGGACCGAGCAGGACAAGTTGGTTGTAAATGAGATTTCCATAAATGCCAAGGAGCATTCACAAATTTCCTTTCCACGTGCCAAAGATAAAATGAGTGTGAGTAGAAGATGAAAACTTGCAGCCTGTGTGTGAGACCTTTTCCTACAACACCTGCGCCGAGGTGGAGGAAAAGGGTTTCCCGATCGGGACGTTTGTTCCGAAGCGGTAAAAGGAGGCAACAAGAGGAGAAAAACCACCCGAAGAGAAGCGTTTAACGACGTGATTTGTTGGTTTTTTTTGGCAGAGACACAGCATGCTGAAGCAGCAGGACCTGAACATTGCCATGATGGTGACGTCGCGGGAGGTGCTGAGCGCGCTGTCGCAGCTGGTGCCGTGCGTGGGCTGCCGGCGCAGCGTGGAGCGCCTCTTCTCCCAGCTCGTGGAGTCGGGGAACCCCGCCCTGGAGCCCCTCACCGTGGGGCCCAAGGGGGTGCTCTCGGTCACCCGCAGCTGCATGACTGATGCCAAGAAGCTTTACACGCTGTTCTACGTGCATGGGTCAGTGTCGCACCGTCCCCGCTCTCTGCGTTCGCCTTCCCCGAGTTGTCACAATCCGTTCTCCTCTTCAGCATCCGTGTTTCGCAGCCAATTACAGCTGCTTGTTGCCTAAACTGGGGAAAAAGCAAACCTGATCTTTGATATCGCTGGTTGCAGTGCCATGGTTGCAGTTGAAAGATGCCGATATTTAATGTTCAGTCATTGATCTGATGCAGGCGCTGGGGGGGTTTTCATGGCCTCTGGAAGAAGAGTGGTTGCCTCACTACTTGGCATGTAAAAAATAGAAGTATTAATTCTTCCACCAAAGTTTTCTGCTCTTGGGTGAAAAGGCATGACTGAGAAGGTGAAACCTTCTGGGCTTGGTGAGCACAGTAAATACCCCAGTTGCCATTAGTTCCTCAGCTGTCAGCAGAGCAAACAGTGAGTGCTCAGCACAGTGTGCCTTGGCCTTCCAGTTGGCTTCAGCTCATTCTTCTTGCTCCAGTTAGCAGGAAAAGTAGGGAAGGTTAGTGCAGAGTTGAGGAGATTGAGATGGGGAGAGTGAGGTAGTGTAACCTGATCCAGTGGTTTTCGGAATACAAAGTTCCTCACATTTTTTTTCCTCCATAGGTCCAAACTGAATGACATGATCGATGCGATCCCCAAAAGTAAGAAGAACAAGAGGTGTCAACTACACTCCCTGGACACACACAAACCAAAACCTTTGGGGTAAGTCTGTATTTAACATGCACAGTTGAAATAGTTTAAGGAAGCAAAATATTGGAACTAATTTATTTTTAAGCATTGAGATCAATTTTTGTGCTCTGATCTGTTTGCTAGAGCAGTAGTTGGGTTATGGCAGACCTAAAGAGTTGTTGGGGAGAGGAAGAGAAGCACCAGGAGTTTTGGGCATGCTCAGGGCGTGGATGGCTTCTGCACTGTGATATAAACAATGCTCTGGAAAGACAAACTGGGTTTTGTGCTCTAGCCCAGAATGGTTGCTCAGCAAATGTTCTCACACTGAGGTCAAAGGGCACATGCTAAATGAATATACCTGATTTTGCTTTGGATTATTACAAATGCCTTGCACAAATGTTAACCAAGGCTCTATTGTGGTTGGATGCAGGGTTAAAGCTGGAACTCTGTAAAATGTATTTTCTCAAAATGTGACAGCATGTTTTGAATACACCACTGAACAATATGCATATATGCCTCTGTCTTGAAGCTGAAATGATTTATTCCAGCTGGTTAAGCAGAAAAACACTCCCTGTAAATCTGTTGTGGATTTTGGGGAGGTTTCTTGTTTGTGGGGTGGCTCCTTTTATTTTTTTTTTTCATATGATGACCATTAAATTAATCTCTTGGGCTTAATTGGAGTGTCTGGACCTTTTTTACTCAGCTGTGTTCTGTTCCTGGTTAAGCCTCCAACCTGTGAAAGCTTGCTCACGGTTTCCAGTTACAGGACATGTATTTTTCTATGCAGATTGGAGTCTCTCTGGGTTTAGTTAAATCCCCTGGGATACCAGGCGTGTGGAATTTGACACTTGATTTTTGCTTGTGCTGCTTGAGGATAGTGGGAACTAATCATTATCTTCTATTGTGTTTTGGTTACAGGCCTTCCATAAAATTAGTTTAAAGCTCATGTTACACGAGATCCTGAGAGTATGGGGTGTATATATATATATTTTTTTTTTTTAAATAAAGCAAATTCATAGCATTATGAAAGTGGATTTTGGGGGTTTTTTATATTTAGTAAGCTTAATCTTTTCTGTGTGAGAACATATGCTGTGGAACCTGCAGTTAGCATTTTGGCAAGGTAGAACAATTCTGAAGCTGAATGAGTAGAGAGGAAAAGGCTGCTTTTATTTCCTCAATTCATGCTGGAATAAATCCCCTCAGTATTTAGGATGCTGGCAGGTTAATAGGGAATTTGTGGAAGAGCAGTTATTTTATACTCTGCAGGTAAAACTTTGGGGCTATCAGATACCATGGCCTGGGGGCAAGCAGTGCAGTTTGCTAAAGAAACAGGACTTGCACTCCCTTCCTCAGCTGAAACCCCTCTGTTCTGTACAGAAGTGACCAGAGTGGATCAGACATCGATATAAATCCAAATAAATCTGCCTGCAGTGGACACAAACAGGCTCTGGCTGGGCTGTGGAGGCACCCAATTGTCACAGGACAAACTTCATTTACCAGCCTAGAGCTCCTGCTCCACTTCTTTACAAGAACTCCTTCAGATGAGTTGCATCTGCTGGGCATTTCCTGCACACAAAAAAGGCTTTGAGTTGGAGCTGTGTGTTTAATTAGAGGAGTTATGTAAGCAGCTAATGCCACTCGAGGGTTACTTGGTGTCCTCGGTCTGTGCCTGGCTTTTGGCTACTCAGCTCCACTTGGGGCTCAGGAGCATTTGAAACTCTCCTAAATGCAAGCCCTATGACCTGGCAAAGTGGTAGATGGCACAGATAACTCCTCTAACGAGGAAATAGGGCTGCTTCTTCCCATTTTCCTGCTCTGTTGTAGCCATAACACAGAAATGACCATTCTGATAAAGTGTCAAGTGTAGACCAGCCTGTAAGTAACCATGGCTTGTTGTTTAAAGTTTATTTTTCGCTCTTTAATGCACTTTTATCACATCCAAATGTGTGTTGTAAAGTTATTTTGGTATTCTTCTAAGAAATTTTTGAAATTTGATGTAGAGTGTTTTAGGGGTTTTTATGGTGAAAGTTGTTTGGGTTTGTTTTGCTTTTTTCTTTTGTTGTTTTAGTAAATTGTCTTCAGCTGACAAGTGTTAAAATTTGTGTTTGTTTATACTTAAAGTAATATTCTGAAAATCACTGCTGGTTTGCAGCTGTGACATTACAAAGTCATGATGAGCCCTGGGTTATAAACATGAAATTTGCATTTCAGTTGTGACCCAAACTTTCATAGATGTTAAGGCTTAACCTATAAAGAATTCAAATTAAATTAAGGAACAGAGCAGTGTTTTCCATAGGATTTGTATAGGAAAAATAACCAGCTGATAATGTGTATGTTATAGGTCTGAAAAATGTTTGGTAATACTTTGTGACAGTGAAGGGAGCAGTAGCAGACTCAGTTCAAAGAAATTAAGAGCAGTTAAGAAAAATAGAGAAGACAGGAAGAGGAAAGAGAGCAAGTGTAGCATCATTTTCTGCTATGGACCCTCCCAGGGAGCAGTCAGGTAAAGAATGAGGCTCTGCTGGGCTTCTTTCCCGACCCCCACCAGGATAATGACCAGTTTTGTTCCTCCTTTCCTTGCAGGGGTTGCTGGATGGATGTGTGGGAGCTCATGTCCCAGGAATGCAGGGATGAGGTGGTTCTGATTGAATCCAGCTGTCTCCTAGAAACGTTAGAAACCTACCTACGGAAACACAGGTACGGGGAAAGGACACACCACGCCTTCCTTCTGAGGAATACGGGTTTTTGTGAGATCAAAATGTTATTGAGGGGTTTTTCCTTGTGAAGCTGAAGATCTCAGCTTGGTGGTGATGGTGGGGGGGGGACCTTGCCAGGCTGCACTGGGATGGTTGATGAGACAAAGGTGGTGAAATATTCTTTGTGTTTAATGAGAGGGAGAATGTGGAGACATCTGATGAAGTCAGAGCTGCTTGTCTGAATTTTTTTTTGGCTAGGATTAAATTGTGATTTAAAGTTTAATGTATCGAAACTGTGCATTCTCGTTCACTTTTTCACTGCTCTTGGGCTGTGCCTGTTTTTAGGCTTTCAGGGAGCGTGTGCCATTTCAAAATCCTGTGAACTGCACTAGTGCAAGCAGATTTTAGGCTTGGTGTTGCCTTTAAAGCACTGTTGTAAACCACTCGTTGATGCCTTGTGGGCAGAAATAAGTCGCTAAATTATAGTTGCATGTGCACAGGAGCTGCTGTGCTGATGGAAAAGTTTTAATTTCCACCAGTCTCAAGGTTCTGATATGAACTGTGGGGGCACAGATGGGCGCGGGGGCGGTGGTGCTGTGGAAATAACACTTTGGAAACAAAATAACTTTAATCTCCTGTGACATTAAACACTGCCTTGGCTGCCTTCCTGGTGCTAACCTGCAGTAATACTGCTGTTTTCTCTCCTTCCACCACAGAAAGCAGCCAGGTAGAGTAGCTCTAGCAGCAAAATATGTTTGACTTAGTGCTGTCAAGTGTCTGGAGACACTAGGAAAGGAAAAGACACCATCCAGAGCTGGCATGGAGAGCCAGCTTTCTGAGCTGAAATGTGAGCAGCTTGTCTGACTTGCATTTTTGGAGTCATCCAGCAAGAGATCTTGTAGCCTCTTGAAGGTTACTCCTCTTAGGATATAGAATGAGCTTAATTTGCTTGTATTTTAATAAGTATACTCTTGTCACACATGAGGTGTCACATGTTTAAAATGAGTATGTTGTGTTATAAATAACCCTCATTTGGCCATCAGCACAGCAATCTAATAATTCAAAATATGCCTGTAGTGGAATCAAAGATTGCTCTTGTACAGCAGGCACCAGAGGAAACTTCTCCTTATTTCTTATCACTCACTTGAGTACACTTTAAAGAGTTGCTATAAGCTGATGTGGTGTGTGTTACTTGAGAGGGATTTTGCCCTGCTTTGCACTATTTGTTCACTGTTAGATTTCTGCTCTTTGAGTTGAATTCCGTGTAGGAATTTCTTTGAATCAACAGTTCCCTTCTGAGGAACGAAGTTGATAATCCAGCGTAGTCACCTAGAATAGGTAGGATAATTTGTGATCAATTTAGGTGGATAACAGCCAAAATATTACAACAATTAAACTTTCTGAAGCAGCACGACCCTCCCGTGCCCCAGTTCAGGGCACACCGCCCCTCACCCAGCGCGCTGGGCTGAACTGAGGCCAGTTCTGTGGCGTCCCGCAGGTTCTGCACCGACTGCAAGAACAAAGTGCTGCGTGCTTACAACATCCTGATCGGGGAGCTGGACTGCAGCAAGGAGAAGGGCTACTGTGCTGCCCTGTACGAGGGGCTGCGCTGCTGCCCCCACGAGCGCCACATCCACGTGTGCTGCGAGACCGACTTCATCGCGCACCTCTTGGGCCGGGCCGAGCCCGAGTTCGCAGGAGGGTATGAGTATGTAATTGGCTAGAGTGGGCTATCTAGCGCTTTGCTTCTTTATTTGACTCTTCAGTGTCTTTGCCCAGAGTGGCCTTTTTGCCTCTTTGCTGTGTGATGGACTTGTGACTGTGGATATCTGTACTGATGTAGGCAGCGCTTCGGAGGCGTTTCACCCGTGCTGTTGAAGAAAAGAGTTATCAAATGTCTTCTCCAGTTGGTTGTTCACTCCTTAGAGCTGCCTGCTTGTCCACTGAGGTGTTCAAACATGCGAAATAGAAAGAGAACCTTGGTTGAGTTGTGCCAAATGCCAAGTGTTCAAATGGATTTTGTTGCCATTTGTGTCTTTGTGAACCTTTTCTAAGCATCTTAAAGCCTGCCAGTGAAAAGTACAATTCTGAGCTCAGTATTGGCGAATCAGAACGGGTTGGAAGGGACATTAAAGATCATGTAGTTCCAACCTCAGTACCTTTAAAGCTCCATCATAACTGTTTAATGAGGAGGGTAAATCCTTCCATAAGAGTTTTCCTTTAATAGATTGACCAGATTGATAGATAATAGATTGATAATGAACAGATTAATACTGAAATGCTTTTTCTTTGCACGGTAAGTAATGTATAAAAATTCCCTGTGTGTTTATTCAGCTTGAGTTAACTGATGGTGAAATAATTGCTGTGAACTCCACCAAATTTTAAGACACAAAAGAATGCATCTCTGGCATTTAAACTCTCCATCCCTCCTAGGGAAGAGCAGGGTGTGCCACCTGAAGTCAGAGGTGGCAAGGCACAGTGCTGCTCCACAGTGGTGGCTTTGACCTGGTCCTTTCTATTTTGCATCTGCATGCAGCACAGCAGAGCCCTGCCAGGCTGCTCCTGCAAACACAGCTGCAGTTGTACCTACAGAGAACATGTCAGCCCTGCTTTGATCCCTTGGTTGGCTTCCAGCTGCTCTAACAATGCTCTGCTTTGGTTCCCCTTTCCCCCAGACGCAGAGAGAGGCACGCCAAGACAATAGACATAGCCCAGGAGGAGGTTCTCACCTGCCTGGGCATCCACCTCTACGAGAGGTTGCACCGGATCTGGCAGAAGCTGCGGGCTGAGGAGCAGACGTGGCAGATGCTCTTTTACCTGGGGGTCGATGCTTTACGCAAGAGCTTTGAGGTAAAAGCGTCGAGTTTCGTCCAACTTGTGTTTGAATTGCTGCAGTAACTGGGCCCGTTGTCACTGTAATTAATTTTCTGCTTGCTAACATGGGGCTGGAAGGAGTGTCAAGGGTGTAGCAGTCAATCCCTCGTTCGGTTGTGTGGTGTCCATGCACAGCACAACTGGAGTGTGCTCCCACGTGGAATAAACTGGAATGTCAAAGATTGAGGCTTGCTTTACTTTGAGGCTGCCCATTACAGAACACTGAACCTTCTGTGTTATTAATTCACAGTTATTTCTGGCTTTCTACCTGATTGCATTTAAGGTAGCTCAGGCTACAACAGTTTTTGGTTGGTTTATGAGTAAAATTGGAGGATGTACTTTTGAATTGGAAAAGTGGTTGCTAACTTGCATTCAGCAAAGGCACTCTGATCCTGTGGGATCCTGAGCTTCAGACAGAACTCCATGTGGTTCCTTTAACATATACTAATACTTAATATTAATTAACAGTTTATATGACGTTTTTTGTTATGTTTATCCTACATTCATAATGACAATTCTCTCTAAAAACCTCTAAAACACCAGAGAAGGAGGAGGAAAATCAATCTGGGAAAGATCATAGTGGAACCTTGAGCTGGTTAGTTCTTGGAGTTTTTTTACTCCCACAGGATCAGAGTATCACAGATCCAACAATGCATCAAAATCTGCAACTCTTCACTGAAAATGGTGAATCTGGGCCATAGGTGCAACACAGAGCTCCCCCACACCTGAGTTTCCAGCAATCTAAACCAAGTGGCTGCATCTGGGTGGGCATTTTTCTCCTGTAGTCAATAGTTGTGTTACTGGGACTTCATTACTGGCTGTTCTCTATTTTTGTTATAAATGTAAAAGCTTGAATTGTGGTAACTTCTATAAATAGATCTAACCTCTTGTAAACAGATGGCTGTGGAAAAAGTGCAGGGCATCAGTCGATTGGAACAGCTCTGTGAAGAGTTTTCAGAAGAAGAAAGAGTGAGAGAGCTTAAGCAAGAGAAGAAACGCCAAAAGCGGAAGAACAGACGGAAAAATAAATGTGTGTGTGAGATCCCTGCTCCTCTGCAGGCAGCAGAAGAGAAGGAAATCAATCAGGCAAAGGTAAACGTGGATAGCTGGGGCTTTTCGGGCCTTCATCCATCAGCTCACTGTTCCGTGGTAGAATCCTTGAGGGATTTTACTGTATTTTGGTCCCTGGTGGAATTTAATACTTTTTCAGATGAGCAGAGTCTTTTTAAAGTGTTTGCCTGGAACTCCTCAGCTTTGGGGGGTTTGGTGGGTGGGGTTTTATTTTTAATCCTAAATCTGAGGTTCAGGTTATTCCAGGCTATTTTTCAGCTATCATTTCTTAAAGATTACTTAGAACCTGGGGATTCAAATGCTGCTTGTAGACAATTAGCATGGAATTCTTGGAGAGGGGGAATCGTTAAGTGCAATTATTGCTGCTCAGGATCTCTTGGCTGACCTTAATGGGCTGTGACTGTAGGTCAAGGTAAATTGGTTGGGGTTTTGTTTAGTTGTGTTGTACTTGTGGGGAATTCTAAGCAATGCTGTTATCAGTCAGTGTCAGCTGTTTTTTCTCATGGAAAGAGTATCCTTTACAAAAATGCTGGCTGAGCTGCTTTCAGTGCCTGCAAGTGTTTTTTGTTTCTGTTTGCAGGAGAGCTCAAACTTCACGGAAAGCAGCTGCAAAGCCTGTGGTAGCACTGAAGAAGCCAACAACTGTGTAGAAGTAATTGTTACTAATGAAAGCACTTCTTGCACTTGTCCTAGTAGTGGTACCCTATTAGGCTCACCTAAAATCAAGAATTTTCATTTTTAAAAAGTTCATTCATTTTTAAATTGCCATTTATGGGGTGAACAGTGGTCACCTATTTTTAAAAAGGAGTCCCTGCCTGTGGCAGGGGGTGGAACCAGGTGATTTTTAAGGACCCTTCCAACCCAAACTGGTCTGGGGTTCTCTGAATCCTTTCTTGTTAGAGGCATAACTAAAGAATGTGCAGCAGTTCCTACAGATGGCAGTAATTTTGGCCTCTGTCTCAGGTTTATCTCCACACTGTACTGGCAGCGACTGTGGCTATTCCTCGAGCATGGAGGGCAGCGAAACGGGGTCCCGGGAGGGCTCGGACGTGGCCTGCACTGAGGGCATCTGCAACCATGATGAAAATGGTAGGTTTGGGAAGAAGATAGTAATGGTTTCATATCCCCAAAGCTGCAGCATCTCAGGAGAAACTGGGCTGTGTTTTGCAGGGGACGATGCCTGTGTCCATCGCTGCGATGACAAGGAGGAGGATGGAGATAGCTGTGTGGAGTGCTGGGCTAATGCAGAGGAGAGTAACACAAAAGGCAAAAACAAAAAGAAGAAAAAGAAAAGTAAAGCTTTGAAGTGCGAGAATGACCACGTAAGGAACATGGCTCTGCCAGATGCTTCTCTAAATGCTTACATTTGAAAGTAGTTACAGAGGGGTTTTAAATTTCGGTTGAGACTCATGCTGAAAATGGGGCAACAGGGATCTCCTGTTCCCTTGTCAGCAAGTTTTGGAACTGAGGTCCTTCCTGGAGTAGGTTGTGGTGGAGTCTCTTCTATGTTCCTAAGCATGTGCACTTTTACTCACTCTCAGTGGATGTGCCACCCCCAGCTCCCCATGCACACGTTAAAGTATCTACCTTTGCTCTCCTGTGAACTTCCCTCTTCTCCCTCTGCTTCCAGCTAAAACTTGAATATTCCATGTTAAGCACCGCTGGCAGTTCATTCCAGGCTCTTTTCCATTTCAGATTCAGAAACTTGGAAGCTGTCTGGCAGATGCAGGTAGCAGAGAGACCTCAGGAAATCTCACGCACACAGAGTTTCACCGCGACAAGACCAAAGACACACACGCTGAGAGCTGCTGTAGCGCAGACAAAAGCGGCCAGCAGTTGCCTTGGTTTGAGCATATGAAAAATGTGTCACAGTTTGCAGAACCTACAGAAATGTCACTTGTCCCTGATACTGGAAAAGGTGCCAAAAGCTTAGTGGAACTCCTGGTAAGTAACCGGTGCTTTTGAATTTTAGGTTGTAGCATCCTGCTTTAATCTTTGGGGATGAGGGTGGGGTTGAGAACTCAACTCCCAGTGAGGAATCGAGTCCCAGTGTTCATTTGCTTGTGCACGTTCCCTCAGAAGTTTCTAATTGAATGCTTTGCAGAGGAGGAGAAGTTGTCACTGGAATGCAGTGACAGAACTTGTGTTGTAAGTGCTCATTGTCCAGGATTGCATTATTCCATAACATGAAGTGGGCATTATTGCTGCCTTCAGGCCTCAAATGTTACTTCCCACTGCAGGCTCCTTGGGCAGCTTTCTTCTTTCTCCTTTCCTTTCCTTCTCCTTCCACTTATTTAGATACTTTGCTCTCTTTCCCTGCTTTTTCCTTTTTCTTTCCTTCCTTTTTTCTTTTCATCATCCCTCCCCCCATTTTTCTCTCTCGCCCCCCTCCTTTTTTTCCCTTTTTCTTTCCCCACCTTTTCCCCCAAAACCCTCTAATAAAATCCATCCTCTTCCAATGGCAACGTGCTAAGACTGAAGCTGATTTGGATCCATTTCATGACTGAATTGGCTGCTTCTCACCCCAAACCCAGCAGAAGCCCTGTATGTGAGCCGGGTGTCCAGATCAGCCACTTGGGCTGGTGCGACGGGGAAGGCTGGGGACAGATGTGCTGCACAGGAGGGGTAGTGCTGGAGCTCTGAAATCCCTGTTCTCATTGCAGGATGAGTCAGAATGCACTTCTGATGAGGAACTGTTCATCTCCCAGGATGAAATCCAGTCCTTCATGGCAAACAACAAGTCTTTCTACAGCAACCGGGAGCAGTACCGGCAGCACCTGAAGGAGAAGTTCAACAAGTACTGTCGCCTCAACGATCACAAGGGGCCCGTCTGCAACAGCTGGCTGGCAACAGCTGGAGCCAACTGAACCCAATCCAACTCTGTCTGTCACTGAAACTCGAGATGACTACTGCGCCTTCTCCTTCCAAACTTAATTTAGTGACTTACGGCAAAATTTTATCTTAAATTAATGTGATTTTTTTTTTTTCTTGGTTTTTTTTTTTTTGGGGGGGGGGAGGCTGGTGGAGGTGATTTCCTTAATTTTGTTCTTTCTCCAGGCTTGTATCTTTAGTTGAGTAGCTGTGCAAGCCTCTCTTCTAATTTAAGCCATCTCTTTTCATTCAATGTTTCTCTTCCTGTGAGACTTACAAAAAAGCAAACTAGTGGCAAAGTAATGTTGTACCTATAATTCTGTACAGAATGACAAGGAGCTGAATATAAGATTTTACAAAGTAGACATCCATTTGCAAAATGTTTTGGATGTAATATGTTAAAGCGCAATGTGCAAAAATTTAAATAAAGAATATTTATTAATACGCATAGTAAAGGTGGGCGTCTCTGTTTGTGCTTGGAGTGCTCAATTCCTGCGCTTCAGGTGGGTGTCAGGTGAGGAAAGCTGGCCTGGGAAAGGACAGATCCTTAAAAACCAGGCTCTGTGCTCCTCCACGGATGTGGTTTGGGGATGGTGGAGTCGCTGCCAGCCCAGCGGGGACCGTGACGGCCCGGCTGTGTCGGGGGCACGGTGCCAACCTGGCACTGCTCGGCATCAGGCGCCTGTTCCGCTTCCAGGAGCCGGGATAAGGGATTGCCGAGGAGCTGGCAGGGGCTCTGCTCTGGAAATCCTGGCGTGAGGGCTGTGCCCAAGGGCAGCAGGCTGTGGGGAGGGGGTTGGATTGGGAGGGTGCAGCTTGGGCTGTTTTGGGGGCATTGTTAAATCCCCACTTTTCATCACTTAAATACCTGTACTTCTTCTGTTTCAGTTAATCTGTTTCTTCACACGTTTCTGGTAATTATTTGAGCATCCTTGGCCCTGGGGAGGGGGATAAGAGCCCCTTCACTGCGCTGCTCTGTCCTCTGCTCTCTCCACACCCATTTTCTCCCTCTCAAATCCCTGCTTGCTTGCTGGCTCACTGCTCCCCGCCTCCATCCCGCCGCTTTTCAG